>JAVRRP010000674.1:0-14956 GCA_036872775.1 Oleoguttula sp. CCFEE 5521 | reverse complement strand
CTTGCTGTTCGCCTTCGGCAGCTTGCCGTATATCGACTCCGACATGAAGCTCTCGTCCATAGCCGTCACCTCGTCGTTCTCCTCCGTCCCGGCCTCCGGTTCCCTCTCTTCTGCAGGCTCTTCAGCGACCACTGGCACTGCTTTCACGGCAGCAGCCTCCTTCTCCCTCACTGCTAACTCCTCCAGCTCCTCCGCCATCTCCTCGACCTTTACGCCCAACTCTTGCACCTCCGTCTCAAGCTCATACTCCTCCTCTTCCAGTCCTTTCAACCTCTCCAACACGACCCTCCGCATATTCGACAACCCCTGGATCTTCGCATCAATCTCCTTGATCTCACTAGCGCACATCGTCTTCCTAATCCCCATCATCTCCAGCTTCCGATCCAACCTCCCCTTCGTCCCTCGCAGCTTCGCCAGCGCAGGCGGCCCTTCCTCTTCCTCTACTGCCGCACCAGCGAGCAATTTCTGCCCCTTCGACCCATGCTTCCGTCTCCGCCTCCCCACCTTCTCAGCCAGCGTCTCCCCCTCGTCATCCTCAGGCACACTCGCCTGAAATCCCTCAAACAGACTATACGGACTCGAGCTCTTGCCGACATTCTTCAGCAGCTCATCGGGAATGAACGTGATAGCTCTCTGCTCGATCTCAGCGGTGTTGAAGTTCGAGCGGATTAGCTCGCGGGGGTTTGCTTTGGCGAAGGAGAAGACTGAGCGCTGAATCATGGGGCGGCGGAGAGAGCGGTGGACTGTGGATAGGGCGGTGCGGTAGGGATCGGGGGCGGGAGAAGAGGAGCCATGCTCATTTGAGGAGGCGAAGTTGGAGGAGATCAGTTGGGAGGCTGTGGCGTGGACGGTACGCGAGAGGGCTTCGAGTTGGCGGGACTGTGTTCAGGGTCAGTACACAACTGATTGCGTGTGATTAGGCGAACAAACTCCGATGATCGAACCATCTTCATCTCTGCTCTGGGTTCGGGAGTGTCTGGGCTGGGGGGAGGTGCTGCGACCTCTTCGGCCGGCCATCGTCGTGTAGGTGTCGGAGGCGTCGCACTACCACTTCATGCTGGCAATCATAATCGCCATATCTCGAATGACAGACTGGAAGGTCTCCGAAGCTATCTGGGCTCTGGCTGATGGAGATACAGCACGCCTGGTCGCGTGGACGGTCTATCACAAGCCAAACTCCAAGCTGCGGGCCAGGCCGAGTGACGTCGGGTCAACAAAAGGTGGACCTTTCATCACGGAACAATTTCCTTTCCTACTTACAACACTTAAATAGGCTGTCGACATACTGCCCGCGGTCTATAGCGTTACCTGGCCTAGCTACAGTGACGAATCCTCGTATCGTCTGGCTTCTGAATCGACACTCGGCCGGAATTCCCCCAAATCCTGGGCATTGGATACCTAGGGAAGACTATCTTCAGGAACAGATTGGTCATTCCCATCGGACCGCTAAACCACCACCACCGCAAGCATGGACTCAGCAATCGACATAATCGACCCAGCCAAAGCCCTCGACCTCTCCCACATCCGCTTCCAACTGATCCGCCTGGAAGACACAGTCCTCTTCCACATGATCGAGCGCGTGCAGTTCCCCTACAACCGCACGATCTACACCCCCGGCGCCATCTCCATCCCGCACTCCTCCTTGAGCTTCTCCGACTGGGTCCTCCGCGAGCAAGAAGCGCTGCAATCCAAGATCCGCCGCTACCAAAGTCCCGACGAGTACCCTTTCTTCCCGGACGCGCTACAGCCGTCGATACTACAGGATCTGCAGTACCCGAAGATTCTGTGGAGTAATGATGTGAATTTGAATGTCGAATTGAAGCGGCGGTACGTGGAGATGATCTTGCCTGAGGCGTGTGTGAAGCTTGAAAGGGAGGAAAGAGCGGAGGCGCAGGAGAACTACGGCTCTTCTGCTACCGCTGATGTTACCTGTCTGCAAGCTCTGAGTCGGAGAATCCATTTCGGAAAATTTGTCGCTGAGTCAAAGTTCTTGAAACAAACTCAGCGCTTCGTGGACCTGATCAAGGCTGAGGATCGGAAAGGGATCGATGAGGCGATTACGGATGCGAAGGTCGAGAAGAAGGTGCTGGAGAGGCTGAGACTCAAGGCTGAGATGTATGGACGGGACCCGAGTTTTGTTGATGAAGGTGGCGTGCCGAAGATCAATGTGGAGGCTGTGGTGGCGATGTATCGGGACCATGTCATTCCCTTGACGAAGATCGTGGAGGTGGAGTATCTGATGCAGAGACTTAAGGGAACGGAGTGGGAGTAGTGGTCCGATGCCTGGCCGAACCTCGCGATTGCTGTTCCGGACTACTGAAAGGTCGAGTATGCTCATACACATTCAGCTGCGCCGGCGACGGACTGGAACGCTGCTTCCGGGAAACATCATGGCCAGACGAGCTCATGGCCGAGAACCATAGGGATCAAGTGTACTTTACGGTCGATCGCGCGTTGTAAGACATCGCGCAGAGCGGAGGTACCTATCTCGTCGTGGGTCGCTCTTGCCTCCTCTCAGCAACTTCCGTTCTTGCGTGTTTCCTCGCTTGGCTCTCGCACAACGCCATTCGACGGGTTCTACGTCAACAGCTTGCCAATACTGTGCGAGTCACGTCAACAACCATGGACCGCAGAGCTAGACCGCGCACGACTCCTGCACCTCCAACGTGGCTTCTGCAACAACCCGTGGACCAGAGACCTCCGGTGTATCATCCGGACTCGCCCAGTTCTTCGCCATCAACAGGACCTGGCACTATGGACCGTCGTTTCGGCTTCAGGAGCTACCACTACGCCGCAACCCAGGACACCTTGACCGACTGGAGTACCGAACATGAGCAGACAGCAGCGCACGCAGCACAGCATGCGGACACGGGTCGCGTAGCAAGCGAAGCTCTGCCTGATACTAACGACGTTATCAGTCAGGGCGACGAGTCGATGCATCCCATTGTCAAGGTGGACGATAGTGTGAAGCTAGTGGGAGCAATCGAAGACACCACGGAGAACAGAGAAGACAGTGTTACGGACTTGGCACGCGACAGTGAGGTGCCTGCAGCAAAGGAGACTTCGCCCATGCAGAACGCCGTCGAAATACCCGCGGATACCCACAGCGTCTACATCGGCAACCTCCCAAGCGCAGCCACAGACGAAGAGGTGCAGCAACTGTTCGGTGAACACAATCTGTAAGTCCCTGCTCTGTGATAATTTGCTATCCAAGCCTCAACACGTACTCAGTCCATCACAGTCTCGAGCTCAAGAGTCCTCAAGACAATGGCACACAACAACCAGCTTCCTGCGCGTACCTCGTCTTCGCCTCTTTGTCCGAGGCTAGGCGATGTATTAGGGAGATGCACCAGAAGCAGTTGCGCGACCACACCCTGCACGTTGCATTCGCCGAGAAACTACCGTCAGCGCTTGTACCTGTACCACGCGAGCGCATAATTAATGGGTCGGACGACAAAGGGCCGCGCAAAGCAAGGATCGTTGAGGCAGCCGCAGAATCCCGTATGGGTTGGTCCTCCAGGAGATCTCTCTTAGAGGCAGGGGTATAATTTTCGTTGTCGTAGCTCGACGTATATGAGCATACTCGGCTTGTAGGGCGTCCGGGAGGGTATAGTTGACCGAAGCGTCAGTCGCATATGCTAGACAAAGGTGTCAGCATTGTCTTGGGAATGAGTGGCCACAAAAATATAGCGCGTTTGTCACTTACACAAAGCTATCAGCCTCATCATAAACCTGTTGATAACGCGACTTGATCAAACATCATCATGTCTTATTCACGCCTAGTCCAGAGAACATCCCACTCAGCCCGTCCAGGTCTCCGGCTTGTGTTGAGACGAGATTCGTCTTAATCCCGCGTGCTTGCATCGACTTAAGGTGATCAACTACCATGACGCGTACGCTTTCGTGAGACGACGAGCCTTCGCCGTAGGAAGCTGCTGCATTGCGAAGATTGACCAAGAGCTTAGGGAAGGCGTACATGTAAGTATGGGATTTAGAGAACACGAAGTAAAGTGTCTTTTACGATTTGGACGTGGACAACGGACTTACGATATGGAGAAGATCGTCGTCTGCTGATGTCGCCATTGTGGCATGCGAGAGTGGTGGCTTCCTCTTGTGGTATTCGTACACATACGGACAAAATGATCATGCCGACGACATAAAGTGAGGTGAACTCTGGACGCAACTTGCCAAGGCCTGACTGCGCCACAGATATAAAGTAGTGAATGAGAGATCATCAATGTTCTGGCTAAGGATGTACATGTATGTTATCCTCGCGTTGTCTCGTGGTATTGTAAATAAGGGGAATGCCCGACTACTTCTTTCGTCTCCGCCTCCCCTGGATAGCCACAGGCTGCTCCGGCAACCCAGCATCCTCGCCCAGATACTTCAGCACGTCGTCGCTCGCGTAGAACGCAGTTCTCAGTTTCTGTGCCTGCGTCTTGCCATCCTGATCCATCTGCCGCACCTTGCCAGCGTCAAGTGGTGCTCGCTTCTCCCGTGACTCTACTGGAAGCAGCTTCGCTCCGAGCCCTGCCTTCTGAGGATTCTCGACAGCTCGGATAGGGTACATGATCCCTTCGCCATCAGCGCCCAGCCCCCTTCGACTGTCTGGGTCCCAGCCGTGGTCCCGCAGTACGGCCAGTCCCTTGCGTGAGCGATCGAGATGAGAAGGTGGATGAGAGTGCTGCAGACATAGCTGGTGGGCTATACTGCTTTCGTGAGCCATGCTCTTCTCTGTATCTACGACGGGCCGAGCACAGATCTCGCACAGTGTCGGAGAGTCATTGTTGAAGTGCCTCTCGTCGTCGCCCTTTGTTCCCGATTTCAGCCCAGCTCCGCCCGTGATCTGGTCCGAGACTTTGCCATTTTGGGCTTGAGTACTCCAAGTCGCGTCGCCTGTTGGTTTCTTCCCCAGTACGATAGTGAGGTATCTATCAGCCGCCGAGCCTTCGGTGGTTGTTGGTAAGCTTGTGGATTGAAGTGGTTTGCTAGATGGTACGAACTTGACTTTGCGCTTGCGTATGCCCGCGCCAAAGTATCGCTGGTCACGGAGAGGCACTTCGTACTCTTCGTCGTCCAGAACCGCCATCACTGCAAAAGTAGTGAGCGCACTCCGCCGTCATCAACGCGAGGTGAGTAGATGGAATGGCCTAACGAAGCGTTTGCGAGCACAGCCACATTTGCTGAGTCAGCCTTGAAATCAGTCCATATCAATTCATCGACTATTGTGCTCATCGGCTCGTCCACTTGCGTCTCGTCGCAGTGCATACAATGCCCCTGTTCATACTGGGCCAAGCGTTCCACGAAGGTCTGGCATCTGTGCCTTTGCTCCCGTCATTACTGAAGGTTGTACCATGGCTCTTTGTTCTTTATATCCTGAAAATCTACTTCTCCGGGGCCACGAATAAGAGCGACTCGAAACTGCATGGCAAGGTCGTCTTGGTGACAGTCAGTACTTCGCGAACTCCCAATATCAGCACCATGCTGACTTTTGCTAGGGTGGGACCAGTGGTGTCGGCGAGGCAGTCGTGCGCGAACTTGCGATAGCTGGAGCACAGATAGTCTTATTGACTCAGCATGCACTGAACGACCCATTTCTGGTGGACCATATCGATGATCTTCGGAATGATACTAATAATCACCTGATTACTGCTGAGCAAGTCGAACTGGCCTCACTTCACAGTATCCGGACTTTCGCTACGAAATGGATCGACAACTCACCACCTCGAAGACTGGACATGGTAGTGCTGTGTGCCAATACGATGACTGCGACGAAGGATATCAAGAGTACCGTGGAAGGTGTGGAACTAAATTGGCAAGTCAATTACCTCGCCAACTTCCACCTCCTCAGTATCTTGTCGCCTGCGCTGCGAGCACAGCCACCGGATCGAGACGTACGAGTGATCTTCGGAACGTGTAACAGCTACTTGGGTGGCGATCTGTTGCACATCACCTCGAAAGGCTATGCTGCTGCAAAAGCCAAGAAGACACCCTCGGCGACAGTCGAGAAGTCACCGACTACCTTCTCGCCCGGCAATGCATACGCTACTTCCAAGCTGGCGCTCACAGTGTTTGCACTGGCTTTCCAAAAGCATCTGTCTGCGTATGAAAGACCAGACAAGATGCCATCAACGACACATGTCGTTCTTGTCGATCCTGGATACTGTCGAACTCCTGGCATGCGACGCTGGCTGACCTGGGGATCTCTCTTCGGCCTTGCTGTTTACATGATCACATATCCATTCTGGTGGCTCGTGCTGAAGAGTCCTAACATGGGCGCTCAGTCCTTCCTGCACGCTGTCATGGACTCTGACTACGGTCGTGGTGAGGGTGGCAAACTACTCAAAGAGTGCAAAGCACGGACGTACCTTCGAAAAGAAGTCGAGGATGAAGCAATGCAAAAGCAGTTGTGGGAGTACAGCGAGCAGATGGTACAGGAGGCCGAGAAGAGAGGTGCACTCGAGCGGGCTAAGCTCAAGCGAGACGAGAAGGAGAAAGTCGAAGAGGTTGAAGCTGAAGCGGAGTTGAGAGACTACAAGGAGAAGGTCGGTAAGAAGGCTGGGGTGAAGCAAGAAGGCAGTCGGCGAAGCCGCAAAAGCTGATCTGATCACTGCATACATGACTGCCACAATTATTTCGATCTGATCGCATCCGCAGCACGCAAGCCTTGAGGATGCCGCGCTGAGCGGTCATCCTCAGGACACGGGCGGGCAGCTGACTAGGTCTGCAGTTTATCTATTCTGCCGATCAAGAGCATTGCAGACTCAGCTGCTGACCTGCACTGGGTGCCGACAGCCAGCATGCTGCCTGGTCGTCCCCTGATCTGGCTCCTCGCCCGACAGCACGAAATCCGTGACGTTCTTTGTTCGAGTGTCGAGCGCTGCCATGCGATGAAATAACAAAGCATATTCGAGAGAACGCGCCTGTCAGCCATGCGATGCACGCTGACGGACAAAGAGAACATTCTTTCAACATCGTTCGAGCAAATTTGATCTCATCTCTGCCGCATATTGGTACAGACATGGCAGTATACCCACGTAACTTACTGCACTGGGCTTCTCCTTCTTTTCACCATCGACGAACCTGTACTCCCGCGAGATTTTCACCACCAAGGCAGGTCCTACACGTTCGTTCCAACTTCACAGATTATTCCCCCAGAACCACGATCAAGCTCGAAGCCATGGCTGACGAGCAGCAAAACGACACAACTGGAAATATCAGCCCTATTTCGGGAACACAAGATGCGCGGTCCAGTGCCTCAGTTCCGACCGATGATTTTGCGCGAAGCGTATCGCCAATAGATGATCCGATGGACATTGATGACATCGCAGAGCCTTCTCAAGATGCAGACCCTGAACCGAAGTCAGCGTTCTCATCGTCCAGCGAGGAGGACAACAAGGAGAACGCAGACGACAGCGAGGACCACAGCGCATGGCTCAGAGACTGGCAGGCAGGAACCCCTGAGCGGCCATCTGCTGCAGGCGATCAGCAGACCGTCGCAGAGAATGGGAGCAGTGACCCGGTGAGTAATGTGCCCCACATCCCAGCTGACTACACAAGGACAGGCGAGGACGGAAGCGTGACACACTTCCAGCATCGTTTCGAGGACGGTGTGGTCAAGCTGCAACGTACCTGGCGCGGGCCTGGCTATGAGTCGCGCATAATTGACTCTTACCAGGACGCTGAGGGGAGTCACGAATATGAACAGCTTGTCACCGAGGAGAGGCAGAGGCGTGAGATCAGGAGAACGACTAGCGCCAACGGCCGCTACACCAACGAGCAAACCACATGGACGACGATGGGAAGCAGCCCGGACGAGGTCATAAGCTATGTCGAGAACCGCTCGCTGGACGGCGGAGAATTGACGGGTCGGGTAACTACTTGGACTGACCTAACCGGTATAGAACACGAGCAAGCATGGCATCCACCTAATGGAGAAGAGATTGAAACTTTCACTGATCTTGCGGGCGGCGAGCACGAGATCCGCCGGCATTATCAAGATGGTAGGTGGTGGACCACAGAGCAATGGCGAGATCGTCTCGATCGCGAGCGTGTGAGGACCGACACAGTGCGACGGGAGTTCATGATGACTGGCTCAGTGAATGCTGAGGGCACCATGGAATTCGCAGCAGTCACCGGTCAGCCAGACAGCATGGGTGACTACGACCACCTACAAAGAGCCGATGGCAGCCCTCTCCATCCCCATCGGAGGCGCGACAGGGTGATACGTGATGCGCTCAAAGAGAAATTTGGACTGCGGACTGTTCCTCACACTACCGTGGAACCTAGCCCGCTGCAGCAGATACGTACAGAGTTCTCGCCGGACCCTTCGCCAGACCCTTCGCCCGAGTCTTCGCCTGAGACTTCACCCGAGTCCTCGTCTGAGTCTTCGCCCGAGCCATCACCCACCCAGGGTCCGGCCTCAGCCGCCTCTGGTCCCAGTCCCGAGGCGCCAGAATCAGCAGCGGGCACGCCTGCTAGTACTTCACTAGCATCCGGGTCATCCAATGCCGCAGAAGGTCCCTCGGCGCCAGAGTCAGCATCAGGCGGGCCTGCTAGTGGTCCTTCATCGCCCATCTCACCAGCGTACAGGACTAATTTCGCTTGGGATGAGGAGGAGCCAAGCGAGCACGACAATGCTTTGTTCGCTCAATCAGTAGCTGCTTTGGCAGCGGCGTCGCCTACCACTTCGAATGATCAGACTGATGATGACGAGGATAAGGCTGGCGACACTGCTGGAGCCCTTGGTGGCGAGGCTCCGGACGAGGCAAATCCGGACGAGCCTGCCGATTCAGACGAGGAGGGTAGTGCACCGAAGCCGTCGAAGAAAGCTTCAAGTCGAAGCAGTCGCGGTGACAGATATTCGGAAGCACAGCAGGCATCGAAAAAGGCCAGAAATGTGCGTCGCAAGGCTCGCCGGGCTGCTGAGGGAGCTGCGAAGTCAGGAGGCTCTGATCCCGATCCTCCAGCGTCTGAGAAGGCTGGTTCGAAGACCGATCAAACTGATCAAGGTACTAGCGAGGGACCGCCTGACAACGCTGAAGATGCAATGGACGAGTCTGACAGTCCAGCTACAGCTGTCACAGAGCCCCAGTCCGACATCGTGTCTCCGACTAATTCAGATGACATTGAAGGCCCAGATCTCTTGATGGGACGGACTGCAAGTAAAGGTCTGCAAGCCGCGAACGACTACACAGCTCGAGCTGGCTCCGCCACCGGTCAGGAGAGGCTCGACATGAATCGTGCTCGCATCCAGGACAAGACGCTGTTCCGCAATAACGATGTTGTGCCTTCTGCAAGATATCCGGGCACTCCGATTGACTATCAAGCTCGATCAGAGTTGCTGGGCGCCAACGTCGGACGCTACCGTCACTTGCGCAATCAGGCACTGTACCGCGCAAATGCTCGCGAGGCCTACAACCAAGAGCAACGGGAACAGATCCATGCTTTGGAAGTACAGATTGATGACCTTCGATCCCGGGTTCGGAGGGCTGAGCAAGAGGCCAACGACTATGGCGGTGTCAGTATAGTCGAAATGAGGGCACAGATCGCAACACTACAAGCCACTGTGGACGGTCACGCAGCGGAGACTAATATGTTGGCGGACGAGTTCGACAAGGTGGTTGCAGAGCGGGATGAGGCACAGGCACAGCTTGAAAGAAGGAGCGATGCTACGGTCGACCGTGGTGTTCAGACTAATGATGCTTCCACTGCTGCTGCTGCTGCTATCTCTGGTCCCACCTACGCCTCTGCTGATACTCAGACTGACGATGCCGCAGATGTTGACAAGAGCTCAGCGACTGCCACTACATCAGCCGGTACACAGACCAACATTACCCAGGAGCCAGGCGTCCTAGAAGAGTGCAAGAAGCGCTGCGAAGACTTGGCGGCCGAGCTCAAAATCGCAAGGCAAGATACTGGCGTCAGCCTCAGATCGTTGATGGGTATCCTGCAAGTTGCGAACGCGAACAAACGGGCAGCTTTAGCTGACGTAGAGCGGGTCACGACCGAGCTGAGCCGTCTGCAAGCACAGGTGGAATCTGATCGACAAGCAGCTGCGCAAACACAGCAAGCACTCGCCCAGCAAACTGCTACTGATCATGTAGCTGTTGCAGATGCAATCCAGAGCGCCATGCAAGCCGCCGAAGTCAGGAGACTCCAACGACAAAGCGCGAACCGACAAGGTCACGTCGAACGACGAGTCGAATATGGGATCGCCGAGAGATACACGCGGACTGTGGCAGAACTCGAAGAGATCATCGACGACCGCGAGGAAGTGATCAAGGATCTCAGAAAGACTGTCACGAACCGGTTTTCCGCCAACGAGAATTGCGAGCAGAAGTGCGTCAAGCTGCAGGCCGAAGTCGATCGACTCAGTACAGAGATCTCAAGCGCGCAAGAGGTGTTCGCCGAGCAGCTTCAGCAAGCTACGAGCAACCAGACGGAACTTGAGCGGGCTCTTGGGCGCCCTACCTCGACCCACAGGTTCCTGTACAATGGCGAGTGCAAGAAGTGCGCCTATCTCAAGCTCGACCTCGCTGAAGAGCGAAAACGCGTGGAGATGGCGCAGGCGAATAGGAAGGTGGCTTGGCAGCAAGTGAAAGAGCTTCAAGGCGAGCTCCTCGCAGCGGCCGGGAAAGGCGGAGCATGCGTTGCTTGCAAGAACTCGCTCGAGGCTGCACGGTCGCGTGTCACTGAGCTAGAGGCTCAGCTCGATGATGTTCGCCGTGACCTCGACCTTGCTGTTCTTGAGCGCGATGTTGCCAACGCTGAGCGTGATGCCGCTGTTGCTGAGCGCGATGCCGCGATCAAGCTGCGCGATGATGCTTACATCGAGCTCGACAATCTCCGCCGCGACACCACTCGCAACAATCGCGACACCGATGCGGCCTTGATCAGACAGCTAGAAGAGCAACGCCTGCAACACCAAGCCGAAGTCGCCGCCGCCGCTGCGGAGCTCGAGGCAGAGCGCGAGCTGACTTTCAAGCATGCTAAGGTGGCCGAGAAGCTGGGGCGGGAGAAGCACGTCACGAAGCTCGAGAATGAGGAGCAGGCTCGCGAGATCGAGGATAAGGATCAGCAGATCAAGGAGCTGCTCACTGAGAGCCCACGGACTGCTGACCTCAGAGCTGCACGCCAGCGGACCCGCGAGTTGGAAGATCGTCTCCAGGCGCAAGTCGACGAGGTCAACGAGCTTCGACAAGCTCTCCTCGACGCTCGTGCTCGGCCCACGACACCAGCTGCTACGCCAGCGAGTAGCGATCTCAACGCGACTCCTCGCGCACGACCGAGCAGGGACTATCAGGCATCTCCAGCATTGGCCGCACGACAACATCAGGCTCAGATCCGGAGGAACGCTGACGCTGCAGCGAGGAACACGAGATTGCAGAAGATCCTAGTGGATTTCGAGTATGTGCCGAGGGAGAAGAGGTTCTTGCATTTGAACCTCTGAGGGGATGGGTAAGGCTAAGTATGGGCCGGGAGATGTGAGTGTTTCCAATCGTCATCTGCAGAAGCTTTCAGTCATTTCGTTACAATACCAGCGTTTATTAGTACATCACACAAGCGCTTTCCTCGCAGTCGATCTAGGCCCCTTCACAAGTTCTACTCGTCTCTGTATATCGGACGCAGATGGACTTTTGTCAGTAACGACACGATGTCATTACGGCAGGGCCGTGACTTTTCGACCTAGGCTGTATATGCCGCCAAACACCTCCGTGTATACCAAACATCTATCTATACATCAGCAACTCGGATGCAGTACTAAGGCCAGCACTCCTGATGTGACCACTCTCCGCTCTTGTCGTCAAACGTATAGACATGCCGCCGGCCAGTCTCAGGGTCACTCAAGTCAATCGACTCGACAACCTCAGGCTTGATAACCACAACCCGGAAGTTCTTCCTTGCGATAGGGTCATCCAGATCCTCAACCTTCGACCCCAACTTCAATCCCTCATCATAAGCCTCGTCCACCGGCTGCCCGGGAGGCGGGTTCTTCCAGCTGCCTATAAGTCACAACATTAGCTTTAAGAACTCTCATATTCTCCCCTCCATCTGGGCGAGCATACCCCTCATCCCCGGCGAGCAATTCCCAAAATGCGCCGTCATCTCCTTACTCCAACTCCAGCCCTCCTTCCCCTCCTCCTTAACAACCCTCATTCGCCCCCCCACCTCGCTCTTCACAGTCCTCACCCCACTACTCTCCTCACCCTCACCCTCAATATCCGGTCCCACGAGGAACACTTCCCCCTTGATCCGCCACTGCATCTTGCTCTCCTTCACCCACCACACAGCCTCGCAAGGTCCTCCACCACCAGATCCCTGCACGTACTTCCTATCGTTCGCTTTTCCTGCGCTGGAGGCGAAAGCTTCGAAAGTCTTGTTCATCCTCACATCTGTTGTGAACGTGGGGAGCTCGGACTCGTAGACTCTCTCGTTCATGGGCGCATTGTTGTGCTTGTTCTCCGGCAGCTCAGCCCACATTCCCCGGAAGATGCAGAAGCGTGCTCGCGGGAGGAAATCTGTAGGCGAGTCTTTTGGAGCAGGGTGTAGCGAGGCGAAGACAAACTCGGGAGAGTCCATGGAGTTCACATGCTCCAGGAAAGGCTTACGCCATGGCGCTGCGGGAGGCGTGTGAGGGGTGGAGAGGGAAGACATGGTGCGGGAGAGCTGGCGGGACACCTGGGCGAGGCGGAGGGTTGGGGAGGGAATGGTGGGCGGTGGTTGTGTGGTGACGGGAATGGTGCTAGATATGATCGAGTGGAAGTATTCTAGATGTATTGGCAACCTGGGTCGCTGGAAGGAGTAGGATACTGGAGAGTCTGTTGCGGCTACATTGTAGACAAAAGTCTCCAATGCGTCTTCAATGACGACAGTAGCTACCAGATCGTGGGGTAATCTGGCGGCTGAATGCCGAGTACAGCTAGAGGGATCGAGGAGAGTCGATAAAGATCTATTAAGTAATATTCAGGTAATAGACCATCAAAGTCGAGGAACTGGAGAGCCTCTGGACGACAGTCGATTATAACTCAATACGCTGACTACTAAAACACAAGCACCCTGCCAATGACCGTCCTCGCTCCCTGCGAAGAAACGAACTGGCTGCTCTCTGCGAAATTTCGTATTGCTGTCAATATTAGCAGCGTTGCGATGTTGTACTGTGCATTCCCTTACTTCCTACACGATCGTGCCGTGAACACTGTTTCCTCGCATACAGAATCAAGTTTGCTGCGCAGCTGGAGTCTGCAGTGGCAACACAAACCCAGTGGGCCTGAGATCACGCTTGGGCCCTCTAGGAGCTCTCGCCCACCCGCCAGAGCGCTCCTTAGGCGCCTCCGTGCTGCCCTCTCCAGCAGCGACGCCATCCGGTTTCGCTGTGTTGGTAGCCTCTTTCGATGCCGCTTTTTGGAAGCTTGTCTTCCGTGACCCAGGCGCGGGTGTGCTGTTCGCCGACTTCGAAGCCGGCGAACTGGTGGCACTGCCCTCTTTCGCGGCAGCTGGACCTAGCGGACCCTTGCCCTTGTGAGACTTAGGGCCTGGCCTGACGTTCTGCGATCGATTGTTCCTCCAGAAGATAGGATTATACCTGGTCTTGACTCCAATCATGTTGACATGGCAGCCCTTGCCATCGCGCTCGTATGCTGCAAGGTGTGTTGCAGGGTCACGCGTGGTGGCCTCAATGCCCATGTTCAGCTTCGAGTTCGTGCCCATGTGAAGGAGGTTCACGCGGCCGCCGAAGCGCATGTCGTGGTAGTGTGTATTACGCGGCACGCGAGTGCGAGGTCTGGAGCCGAAGCCCAACTCCTCGTTGAACATATCGTCGATTGAGGGCTTGCTCGTGACTTCACTGCTGTTGTCGACTGTGAACTGGAATTTCTTCGTTGACGGCTGCGGCAGCGACACCGTGGCGTTGGCGGCCGTCGCGATATCCAGATCAGTCCTGGTCGAACTGCTCACAGCTGCGGCAGCGACCGCGTTCGCCTTTGGAGGGGTTCCCGGCGGTGATGGCGGCGTCTCGGTCTGGATAGTCGCACGGTTGAACAGCACATTGAAGCGCTCCTTCCACGCGTCGCTCTCCACCAGAGGTCTCGCTCGACCATCTGTGGTGTTCCTAATTGGCGCAGCCGCTGGAGGAGCCACTGCAGACCCAGCACGGGGTGAGGCTGGCGGCAGCTTGACAACCGGAGCAGGTCTTGGTAGCCGCACATGTGGGTGCTTCGCATCTCCAGCATTGACCGGATGACTAGCCGCTTCAGGCGGTGGCGGCGACTGCTCCTTCGACTCTGACAACGGCGCTAATGATACTGCTTGACGCTGAGCACGTTGTGGCTGCTGTGCCGAAGCGCCAGGTAGACGCACGGTGTTCTCACCTGCTGGCAGCCCGGTTGCCGAAGCCGTCGAAGTTGCAGCAGGTTGTGTCTGGGTGCTCGGTGGTGCGGGCACGGCGCGAGAGCCATCCGCATCGTGCACAAGATGCTGCACTTTGTCCACACCGCGTTTGCCTCCAAGCCTGGAGGGTGCCGAGGTCTGCTTAAAAGTCTCTTTCAACACGGTGGGTGGGCCGGCTTCGGCCACTGTTGCCTTCGCAGCCTCTGCCGCGCGAGCATACTGTTGTGGACCATCGACAGCGTAGCTGCTCCAGCCGCTAGCCTTAGCTCTGTCATCAGGACGCTGGTCTCTGTTGGACTGCGCACGCGATGGTGGGGCGATAGGCCCGGGCACATGCTGCTGACGACCGAGACCAGGTGTAGGAGAGGCGCCGTTTGCGCGTGACTGCGCCATAAACTGATCTGGGCGTGCACCCAGTGTGTTCGCAGTGATTGATCGCGAGTCGCCAAAGCCAGGTGGCTGTGTCAGTGCAGGCGATGCTCCATCTTGACCAAGACCTTGCGGCGATATACGGGCAGAAGTCGATGGCCGGCTCATGCTGTTGGGGATCTGCGGAAGCCCACTAAGC
>JAVRRP010000673.1:0-14961 GCA_036872775.1 Oleoguttula sp. CCFEE 5521 | reverse complement strand
TCCTTCAATGGCTCCAAGCTATTTCCACCCAGCAACCCGATGAGAAGCGTCAATTGCTGTGGACTCGGTAGATCTACGCCCTCGCCACGTTGCGACTTGACAATAATCCGTCGAGCCGCAAAGAACGCGACAAGAGCCATGATGGAGCTAGTCAGGTACGGAATGACACGACTGGTCCATGAAGCGATGGTGGTGATCGTCGAAGGATTGCGTTGCGTAAACAAGGCTGGTCCAGCCATGTGCCGCCAATCGTATATCGTTTCTGTGACGTTCAAGTTGCGCTGCGCAGTAGTCGCCTGGATATAGAAGTCGGGCCAGCCACGCTGAGTCTTGACCTGTTTGCTGAGTATGAACCATATCAGGACAGCCGAGATCACGATCACGGGTATACATGGCAAGGCCACGCCGCAGACGATTGTCCAGACGGCTTTTGCGAGGTCGCGATCGGGTTTGGCAAATGCTGCTTCATTGTCTTTGATGAGGGTGTCGTCCTCGCCTGGGACCGCTGTTGTGTTCGATGTCACGCCAGACTTCTCCGGTTGACTGGAGATCTTCTCTTCATACGGACTCTCCACGGGATTGATCTGAGAGGTAGCTCCCACTTTCTCGAACCTCGAGTCCATGGCCGCGAGGGAGATACAAGCTGATACGGGGTGCAGGAAAGAGAGAAATGTGCCCAGTCACCTACCTCAGGACCTACGACACCTATATCAGATTTTGCTCTACATGCCGACGATCGGAACTGAGGGGCCATTGCTTCTGCTTGGTGTGCCCGTTGGCGCGAGACCACGCAAAATCGCGGTTTTGACTCGAGGTCAAACGGTGGATGGGCGCGGCTAGCCCAGCGCCACAGGGTCCCAGAAGCGCACGCGAGAGCTGAACAGTGCAGTAGACTTTACGGATCTGGCGAAGATCAAGCCACGGACCAAATAGCCGAGTGTTCCCGCGGTCGAGTCCTTGGTTCCATTGGGATACAGTCTGAGACCAGACGTTCCACTGTGGTGCGAAAGCTCTATTCTGCCGAGGATCTTGTTGAAGCTGTTGCCACATACGTGCTCAGCATCTCATTCGCTACCTGGTGCCCGTCGTGCCTGCCCATTCTAAGACACGACTTCCGAATCCGGCCTTGGCGATTTGCACGCGAAGCGATGTCCAAAGTGCCGACCTACATAACCCTCGCCAGTAGTTAGGGCATTGATGGTGTTGCTTACAAGACCTCTAGAATGATTAGGAGGCAGCGTCCAGTACAGCACACAAGCATTGGCCTGTCATTGCTTGGTTGAGCACGGTCGATGGAGGCGAAGCAGTGTCGTCACCACGTCGCTGGCCTGGCACCACACACTTCTCTGTTTAGCGATTCCACGTGCAAGTGACATCCTGCACATGCAACGCCTCGTTGACGCGTGGACGAAATGGCAATGATTACTTGCTGCTGTGGTCCTACCTCCAAGTAAGTCCTCTCTTTCTCGAACACACTGTTTCTCCCACCCTGTTCTTCACCACATAGTATAAATATGGCTTCCCTCATCAAAGACAAGCTGAAGTCAGCCACCGGCCATAATGCAGCAGAAGACGCCGAAGCGAAGCGCGAAGCGGACAAGTATCGTCTCCAGGTCACGGCGGGAGGCAGCTACGACAAGTCCACCCATCGCCCTGTAGCAGTCAACTCAGGCGACGCAACATACTTCGAAAATAAGCACCTCCGTGGCAAAGTCCAAGTCCGCATACGAACCTTTCAAGGTCTACCCTCGACGTCCCCATCTTCGAGTCCCTACTTCGAGGACCCGCAGCACGCGAAAGACCAGTACAGTCTGGCATTCAGCTTCGTTCCCAAGCATGATATTTCATCACTGAATGCGGTATGGGGCAATGACTTTGATCATCCAGTGCGCGATCGCCTGCCGCCCGGTTTCAACACTGCATTCAAGATCGTGAAGGACTTCATCGATCCTGGCCTGAGCTGCGATGCATATGCTGACGAGCCATGGTTATATGGACCAGCGCTTAGCTCCTGGTTCGCGCTCGTAGTCGGGGACAAGATAGGTCAAGACGCAGACTTCCCAGCACCGCGCGAAGATGCCGCCATGGAAGAGGGCGGCGAAGGATCAGGAAGTGAAGTCAGACAACACTTCGGTCTACCAGAGAACAACGAGAAGAGACGGAAACACTTTCTCTCCGCCGCGCATCGCGAGGATTTCGCGTTTGAAGCTGGCAGACTGTATCAAGCGGACTTCTACAATCCGTATCTAGACTTCGGCAACTTCTCGCTGAAGCTACCGGGATTCTCATTGAGGGTTATCAAGTACATTGACGAGAAGAGCCATTGCCTGAGATATGTGTTCAAAAACAGGGAGAGCGGGGAGGTGTACATGAATGTTAATTTTGAGTTGTTAATGGGGAAAGAGGTGGACGATGCATTGGAGAAGGAGAAGAGCGGGAAGAAGTCGAGTTCAGTGAGCGCAGGTGCGACTAACGGAGTCGAGGGACAGAGCCAGGCTGGCGCCACGAGGGAGTACATCGGCGATGCTGAGACGAAGGCGTCGCGACAGCATTTTGCCAATGTCAACGGCGGCGTTGCCGAAGCGTCCCAGCCGGGCAGCATTGCGAAGGACGCAACACCAATGAATGCACGTGGAGAACCTCTGGTCAAGACCGATGTTACCGAATCGACTACGATCAGAAATCCCAATACATCTGATCCTAGCAACGCACCTAATGCGGTAGCCAGCATGCCGGAACCGCCAGTACAGAACAACGAATCCAAGAAGGACGACGTGAGCGAGATAAGTGAACTCTTACAAGCATCTGCAACCAGTGATCGTCGCTCTGATGCGCGTGGTATATTGTGGATCAATACTGCGCGATATATGGAACACTTGCAGGGTAAGACTGAACATTTTGACGAATTACAATAAACTACAAAACCAGCTCCCGACCTGGCTTCCGGAAAGCCCGGGTAACGACCTCACAACCACTTCTTATTGCCAAACTGGCTAATGAATGCACCGCCCTGCGTCTCCACTGTCGCCTTCCCAATAACTTCCATCTGCAACCTCACGCTCTCCTCAGGCGTAATCGGACCAGTGAAATGCGGTGCATAAGTTCCGAACTTCTGGCCCATCTCCCCCATAATAGCCTGGTCCTCGGTGCTAGGCACGTTCCTGCCTTCCGGCGTATCGACCAGCCCAGGACTTAGGCTGAAGAACAGGATGCCTTCGCTCTTGCCGAGCGAGGCGTGGTATTTGGCTACCAGCATGTTTGTGGCGGCTTTAGAGGTCGAGTATACACCGGTCATGTACACATCGTACTCGACGGTCAAGTCGATATCGGCGAGGCCAGTGGATATGGTGACGACTTTCTTGAGGGTTCCTTTACGGATGAGGGGAAGGAAAGCGTTGATCGTCAGGGCCACACTGGTGACGTTCGTGGAGAAAGATTTGCTGAATTCGTGGGAGAGCTCTTCGGGGGAGAAGTCTTCCAGCTTCTTAATGGGGGCGTCGATATAAGCTGCATTATTGACGAGGACGTCGAGGCTGCCGCCCGTGATGCCTGCCGTCTCCTTCGCGGCGGCTTGGAGCGTCGATGCGTCCGTGATGTCGGCTTGGACGAAGTGGATACGGTCTTTGAGCTCAGTGGGTACTTTAGACTGAGCCGCTTCCCTGTTGCGCACCAGACCGATGACGGTGTTGTCGGCTATGCTGGCGAGATGGATGACGAAGGCTAGGCCCAGTCCTCTCGACGCGCCTGTGACCAGGTAGGACGGCATTGCGATGGTACGGACGCTGAGGGGTTGCTAGATGAGAAGTCGATTGTTGGACGTGTAAAGCTGGATGATTAAGGCTTGCTTGACTGGGGGATGGAGTGTAAGTGATGAGGAGTCCAATGACGAGGATGTCGAGGACTTAATGGTGGGTATGGCGAGAAACTTAAAGCAGCTTGAGCGCCTTTTTGTGTTCTCACTTCTACCTGCAGTCCAGTCGAGCGGCTTCTTATGTTATTGCGTTTCCGTTCCTACTACACGACATGGATGACCAATCTCGTGCTTGGCGAAACGAAGCTCAGCTTACTTGGCATGCAGCATTATGCATCGAGTTAGCAATCCAGACGCGCATAATTCCGCACTACCACTCTACACAGCATCGCTTAGCATGTTCGCAAGTATGCGTGCGCACCCACAGTGACAAGACGTAGTCCACCCACCCCCACGAAGCCATGCAGTGACGACTCGGCAGTGAGTAAGCCGTCGTCTGCAGAGCGAACTGTATCGGCGGACAGAATACCGGTGACAAACACAGAGTACAAGCGACGACTCTTCGCAAATCATCCGGATCGCTGACATGCTCGCTTGCGTATGCTCATGCAATGTACTAAGTAGCTCATGATACGCGCTGCGCCACGCCACTCGGTATTTGCAATTGTCGTCGAGCACGAGGGTCTAAATGCTTACGACTTCGACAACAATGTACTTGTTCATTCCGCTTCCAGGCGCTCGACCAGGGCCATGCCAGTGACCGAAATGTGATGAAATCGACGATGCGGGAGAAGCTACGTGCCAGACTTGCCGAAGCTTGCGATATGTTTGGACGCATTGAAAGATGACGATGCGACTCGCCAGTCTACTCATCGATCTTGGATGCGATGTGCAGTGACTATGCGCCAGAGATGTCGTTGATTGCTTGCGACAGACTCGCAGACCTCATCTCCTGACGCAAAGATCACTCCTGATAACCCACTTCTCCCCACCCCGGACCTCCTGCCCCTCGTGCAACATACACTCCTTTCCATGCCGATGCAGCAACGCCATGCCCATTTCCGGCGCCACCGAGACAGGCTTAGGTGTCGGCGCTTTCTTCGACGTAGGCTCGGGGTAGAAGACCGTCTCGCCGCCTTCGCATTTAGTAAGGTAGAGGAGAAGTGTCCATGTCGTGACTGCCGGGATCGAGGGTTTGGCGGGCTCCGATGGGTCTGTGAACTGGACGTTGTTGAAGTCATCGTAGTGTGCGCCGAAGAAGTGGCCGGGCGCGTAGCGATAGATGCGGATGTTCGGGTTGAGGCCGAGGACTTCGCCACCCCATGCGTCGCTGCTCCCCGTGTTCTCACGGTGACGAATGAGAAGGTCTTTCAGTGCTGTCTGCTCCCACAAGGCCGCGGCGAAACTTGGGTCCTGGACTTGGTAGCGATCGTTCACTCGCACTGCATGTCCTTTCTGCGGCGTAGTAGGAGTTGTAGTCAGCGGCAACGATCGCAAAAAGTTCACGTACTTTGCACACAACGTAGGAGTCATTAGATTCGAGACTGTGACAATCTGATCTGGGAGCAAAGTCTCGAGGGTCAAGTCTTCTGCCGCGAGTACTGGTGTGAGAGACGGCCATTGAGGAGGGACAGCTTCTGCTGCTTGGGCACCATTGATCTTTGCGGTCGCGGTCGATGACTTCGACTTTGATTTGAAAGCCATCGCTGCTGTTCGCGAAACCGCCGGTCTCTCCGTGCGAACTTACACCTTGCCCAAGTAACTTTGCTATTGTGGTCATCCACCCAATATGTCTGTTTCGGCGCAGTCTGCTCGCCCAGATGAGAGGCAGCGTGCTTAGTGCCAACACGAAAGAACCTGCGTTAGGCTGCAGCGCTCGCTCAAGGAGATGCGACCAGCTCACTGCTGCTGCCGATCAGACCTGCCGCCGTCAAGTAGCTCCCCGTCAAAGAGGGGGTATCGTCCGCTCAGTCTGGTAGGAGTGGAGCAGTCACTTCTTGCTGACCATTACTTCAGATGGAATGGGTCATGGACCGTTCAGTCGGGTGAAGGCTTTCCAGGCCTGACGTAGTTGGTCTTAAGCCTATGTACAGCCTCGTAGCCTCCTGCCGACGCCTAGTATAGGTAAGTGTAGCGCTCACAGACGACTGCCTTCAGATTCAAGGCAACGGTCCAACGCAGCGATGTCGGGCTCAAGAATAGGTATGTGGATCTATCATCTTGTTGCAGAGCGTCAATGCAAACTTTGCAGCCAGGACGACGTGACGTCGGCAGCACCCTGTCTGGTCTATCCGAAGAGAGCACGTCGTCGCATGAGGTCCATCCATCTCAAGGCACAGACACGATTCAAGTCGCCAAGCAACGCCTGCAGGGTGATCGACGCCGCCCCGCAAAAGTTGACGGGACGGAACCTCACCGCTAGCGCAAGCATGGACTGATCTTTGTTGCAACATGCAAGAGCGACTTCCCAAACATCCGTTCCTGCTCACATACCCTTAGGATCGCGTCAAGAAGCATTCACAGAGTCTGCGATCAGTGCGGCGCTGGCGAGACATTTAATTGTGGCTGCACACCCTACAGAAGCCGACCTCGCAGCGCTCCGCTTCATCTCAGATTAGTCGGGCAGTCCGTGATCCCGGCGCCTGTAGAGCAGCAGTCGCCATACCCTTCGCCGCCTAGAAATGAAGCCAGTCCGCTTCCTACATCACAGGCGATGGAAAGCAGCGGAGCCGGGGCGCATGTCGCTCCGGCAATGTCACACTTTGAGCCAGCCGACCGGTTTGCTCTCGGAGGGGACGCGATGACGGGCGACGTGTACAGCGGCAATGAGTTGATCGCGAGCAGTAGTACGGCACTTTACGAGACGGAGCTGCAGTTCGAGCCGAATGCGGCTTTCACAAACCCGTTCAAAGACAGCAACGAACGGGCCCAGCAGCCGGTAGCTTCCACCAGGGCAAACGATGAGATGGAAGGAGCAAGCAACGATCAGGCAGCAATCGCGCCACCTGCCGACAGTTCTCTCAACTTGCCGGAGCTCAGCGAGTTCGCCTATGCTGAAGAGTACCAATCACTTGAGGACAACGACGGACAGTCCCTAGCAGGCACTCTACCGACATCCGCAGACTTCACCTACTCTGCCTCTGAGCCAGAACAGACTGTCCCCAAAAGCATGGCCGGATACGCCCAGCTGGTGTTCAACGATGGAGAGTACATTATCGACACGCTCTCCATCATACTCGGCCGCGACTCTCAGGTCCAGCAACAATACCAGCGCGAGTGCAGACGGCTCAGTAAACAGCAGATTATTGAGCAGGAGCGCGAACGTATGGCTGCCAAAGCGTTAGAAGAATACAAGAAAGAGCCAAGCCACGCTTCTCACCCAGACGAGGAACCGTCGTCCAAGTCTGATCACTCGCTTGAAGGCCGACCAGTCCCAGGCTTGCCCAGCATGTGCAGCGAGCAGGGCGGTATTGTCAATCTAGCTGCGGAGGGCGATGATGAGCATGAGAAGAAACGATATAGGAGGATCCTTCGCCAGAGGAAGCTAAAGGCGTCTGCACAATCATCGTCTTCCGCGTCCGTCGATCCCGCACGTCTACACAAAGGTTTCTCGTACAACGCCTTCAACGAGCAGGCTGGCCACGACATGGATGGCGAGGTTGTACCTTTCGTTGCTGTGCACCCTACTGATCCCAAAGACATTACCAAGATCTCCCGCGAACATGCCCGCATCGCCTACAATCACAAGGCGGCCGAGTGGGAGATGGAGGTCCTGGGTAAACATATCATGGTGCTCAACGAGTACTCATGGCAGCCTCCGAATGGCCTTGAGGACTGGGCTTATGGCTGGGAAAGTGCAGAGCACATTACTCACTTGAGAGGCGCCGTTATCAGACTTACTCACCATACCGACATCATGATAGCGTCGCTTCGTTTCAAGTTCAGACTTCCAGTCCAGCCTGACGAAGAAGAATCTGACCTCAACGAGCTCGAACCTCTGAGCGAGGATGAAGATGTCGAAATCGGCAACAGCAGTCCCGCTCGAAGGCTTTCCGCGGCTCTGGACAGCGAAGGCGAAGCCGAGGAGGGCGAGGCTGACAGCGAGCCGGAGGTGGCTCCGGCTGATGCATCGCGAAAGAAGGGCAAGTCAAAGAAGGAGGCTAAAGCAGAGAAGAAAGAGAAATCGGGACTGAAGCTCAAGCTGAAAACATCACAGACTGCTGCTAAAGCTGAGCCACGCACATCATCGCCCGAAGTCTCGAGAAAAGCGAGCAAGAAACCGAAGAAATCTGCGCCGCCACCTGACAATGCGGCACCGGGAGAGTCGAGCGCCGCTGCGGCTTCAGCTGCTCCCACAGCAGCCCCAGCTCCCAGCACTGACGCTCCGGCGGTAGCCGGAAACGACTCAGCAGCGCCAACCACATCAGAGCCACCGGCACAGCCCACCGCTCGAGCAGCGGATGTACCTCTTGTCTTCGAGAAGGGAACACTTTTGGGCGACGCTGCACCAGAAGAACTTCCTGAGAAGCGCAAAGGTCCAGGAAGACCGCCCAAGAACGGCCTGATCTCAAAACGAGATAATGCAATTCTTGCTCGGCGATACATGGACTTCGACAAGCAAGGCATCCCGCGGCCGCCGATGAAGGAGTTACTAGAGATTGTGCGAGCCGAGAACAAGGCAAAGGAGGCCGCTGCTAAAGCTGCTGCACGTGGTGAGAACAACATGATCATGCAGAGCATCGAGGGTGGTGCTCGCCCCCACGCTGCGTCGATGAATGGTCCGAGAGGCGCTGGCAACGGCAAGGTACAACGATCGACTGACGATGCGCTCGCTCGGGCGTCTGCTGAACTTGCTGATGCTGTCGCTGCCGAGAGCAAAGCAGAAGCGAAACGTACTCGCACATGGCGCTCACCTTCGCCAGTGAAGCCCGAAGAGGAGTGTACTGAGGAGGAGCTGAAGAAGCCGACTCAGACGTACTATATCACACTCGAAGCGATCCTCGGCAATGGTCCACCGGAAGGGCTTGAACTGCAGCAGATCTATGATAAAGTCATGAAGATGTATCCCTACTTCAAGTACAAGTCCGAGAGTACTGGGTGGCAAAGCAGCGTTCGTCACAACCTCAAGCAACACCCTCGCTTCCAGCAGTCAACCAAGCAGGGCAAGGGCTGGATGTGGTCGATTAATCCCGAAGTCCCATACAATGGCGACGTTCGGAAGAAGAAGCCGTCCCCACCACGTGTCCCGCAACAGCAGCAGCAGAACGGTGGTCATGCCCAGCAAGCACACTTCCAATACGGCAACCCATACGCACAGCAGTACCCGCAGCAAGGCCAGCAGGGTCAGCAATACGCCTCGCCATACCAGCGAGGCGGTCAGCAGTATGGCTCTGCTAACCAGCAACAAAGGTCCCATCCTGTAGGTCACTCCCACTTCCCTCTAACCGTGCCGTATGTCCCGTACCATGCAGTACGCGGCTACTCATCGCCTCAGACGGATCAGCGTGCTTACATGCCTCCACAGCCCGGCCAACACCCGAACAATGCACCCGCCCAAGCCCCAGCTCCGCCAGAAGAACCATCACTCGTCAACGATATGATCGCCTGGAGGAACAAGTTCACGAAGGATCCTCAGCAGGCGCCTGGGCTCAGCGAAACGGAAAGAGCTGGCCTGTTCGATAAGATCATGTCCTGGCGGGTCGATCCGAAACAACGAGTTGCTGTGCCTAGTCCCCTGGAGGCGGAGATGGATCGGCAGATGGAGGCGTTGTGGTTGAAGTGGGGAGTCGGTCCCGATGGTAACAAGATCGCTTCTGTGCAGGGCGAGGGCGGAGCAGCTGCTGGTGCACAGAGTCAGGCGGCGCCTGCGGGAGTGAACGCACAAGCACCCGTGCCAAATGGGGACACGTCTGTCCAGCTACCTGCATCGACTACTGCAGGCACGGCCCTATCTGGTGTGGCTGCTCCTGTTGCAGCTCGGCCAAATAGCTCAATGCCGCCAACAAATGGTCCTGCACTGTCGGCCTTCAACACGGCACCTGCGACGGGTCCTGCCAGCAATTTATGGCAACCAGGCGCCGTTGCGACGAATGGTGTATATCAGCAGCCACAGGTGCCAGGCCCGAGATCACAGGCACCAACTTCTGGTCGACCAACGCCTTCGCCTCTGTCATCGGCTGCTGTGCCATCGAGACCAGTGTCGCAGCATGGGCTACCCGTGCAAATTACCGCCGCGAATGGGAATACTGGACCTTCGTGGAGCTCAATGTCGGCTCACGCATCGTCGGGCCCCCAGACTGCCCCGCTAAACGGCCAGGTACCAGTGCAGCCTCCATCACAGCCGCAGGGTCAGGCGGCTACCTCTCACACGGTGCCTCGAGAAGGCTCGGCTGCAGCACTCCCGACGCCTTCGCCCAAGACAACTTCTGCGGTGCCGGCACCGTCGATGTACGCGCAGACACAGCAGTTTGCTGCACCAACAGCAGGGTCGGCATCATCTCGACCCACGCAGTTGCCGAACCAAGCTGCCCCAGTACCGTACGGAGCGACGTCGCAGCAGCAGACGCAGATACACGGACTGCCAAGCCCGGCCGCCCCGTTGCGGACGACTGGACACACGGCATCACCGCAAGTGCCTGCTACCTTGAACGCAGGCGTGGCGCAGAATGGTGCGTCTACAGCGTTCATGCCGCAGACCGCAGCGTCGACATCGCAGCAGCAGAATGCGCCTCAAGCAGCAACGACGCTAAAGCGGTCTGCTTCCGACGAAGCACGAGATGTGGTCGAGGGTGGTGCTAACGACGTGAAGAGGGCACGACTGGGGTGAGATGAGAGGGCATGAAAGAACTGCATGGCTCGGAGTAACGGACTCTTGATGCCGGGAAAAGTAACAATTTGACGATTAGCGAAGGTGTTTTGGTGCTTCTTCAGAGGCTAGGATGATGATATGGGAGGATGCTTGGTATTGGGGTCTTTTGCTGATGATAAAAGCGTTCTCAGCGGGTGGTGCTTCGTTATGATTAGGGAAGATGTTCCCGTGAGGCGGGCGCATGTCTCTTCGATCGCTCGGGGAAGGCCGCAACGGTGATGCGGCAGGGCTGAGAGTCAGAGTCTATAGCTCTGCAAACAATTTGGACAGACATCTCGGTCTCGTGATCAGTACATCTCAGTACATGGACGTTAAAGCGCAGGGCAAGTGTGGAAACCGTCCCATCGAGTTCACATGCCAAGCCTTGACATGTGGACATGGAAGCCCTGACCTTCACGCGCCAGCTGCTACTCATCAACACCATTGCTTGATCTCACATCGTTACTCACACCCCTCCCAAATCCCCAAATCATGTCCGCCACCGACAGCACACCCCCGCCTCACCCCACTCTAGGCGGCAAAACCATCGCCAACCTCCCCCCTCCACCCCAAGCCACCCCCTCAAACCTCCCTCCCTACAAATCCTGGCGGAAGAAGTACCGCAAAATCCGCACTCACTTTGACGCCGTGCAGACCGAAAATCATGCGTTGTATAAGACGGAGCACAAGCTCGAGCACCTCGCCAAACGCCTTCGGGAAGAACTCGACCATCTGCTTGAGACGCTGCTAGAAGTGAACCAGAGCCCTGTTGTGCCGGCGGAGTTGAGGTTCGATGTGAGATTACCGAGTCAGAAGTCGCTGGGGACGGCGCACGTGAGGAGCGACATCACTTTGCAGGAGGCGGATGAGATGGTTGGGGAGTATACGATTGCTGTGCAGCACGGGCGCATCCCGCCGTTGGACTTGGCGATTATTAGAGAGCAGGTTCAAGAGGCGCTGGCGAGTCAGGGCGTTGTTGGCTTGGAGGCGCTGGAAGCTAGGGTTCCGGCACCAGTGGTGAGAGGGGCGGAGGATCTGCCACTGGAGTGTAGAGGCGGGGATGCGCCGGGGTATATGAGTGCGGAGCTGGAAGCGGAGTTCTACGCTCGGCTGGATGCAAGTTTGGAAACGGGGTTGGGATTTGAGAAGGAGGGTGTGGTAGGGGCGGGGGAGGTGAATCAAGCGGATATGACGCCCAGGGAACTTGAGCGGCAGATGGAGCTGCAGAATCCGATGAGCCAGCATAATTGGCTGAAGAATAACACCAAACATGAAGGCGACGACGCAGACTCGGTGGTTTCAGTCGACGGCTGGGGTAAGCCCATCATCACTAAGAAGCGGCCTGGCAAGACTCTCGCGAAGCAGGTTGGTGATCGAGCCGTAGAGAGGGCGAGGGAGGTGGGCAGTCCGAGTGCAGCTAGTGGGTTTGAGGACGATGAGCATGGAGTGGGCAGTGAGGATCTGGGCGGGAGTGGGAAAAAGAGGAAGGCGGATGGGGAGGGGGCGTTCAAGGCTAAGAGCCGGAAGAGTGGCGGGGAAGGCGGTGGGAAGGGGAAGAGGAAGAGGGCTACTGAGGAGGGGATCACGGGGAGTGCGAGTGCGGTCAAGAAGGTGAAGGTTGGGGAGGAGTGATTGGGACGCGGCAGGGCTGTTTGGTATGTGCGAGTTGGAGTGTGGTGCGAGAGTGTGGTGGTATCCCGATCCCGAATATCTATCCCATTCCCTGAAAATGGCAATCAGGTCAATAGATCTCGAGTCTTGTCATTGCGACTCGTGAAAGTCTTGCGGCTCTAGCATGACCGCACCGCACATGTCCATGTTGGTAACTGTTTGGAGCTACGCCTATATACACTGTGCCTCTCCATCCATGAAACACTCAGAGTTTGCAAGTCGCCAGATATCATACAACATTACTTCAATGTACACGCCCAAAGATCACCATCGAATTGGCAGACTTCCGCCACAAACATTCATCAGCTTCCCTACCCGCCCGTACCCTTTCCATCACTCAGAAGCAGCATATTCACCAACTCGATACGCCATCAACTCTCAGTTTCTCAAACAAGTGGTTCGGAGTAGTGTCCCACAGCACCCAAATAAAGTGCCAATCACCGTGCCCACCCGGCATAGATTTGTCGACTACTCCTCATCTTCCACATCACTCAATTCGCTTGCCGCCCCATCATCTTCGCCCTCGCCACCACTCCACTCCTCGCCCTCCACTTCACTATCCTCTTCACCCTCCTCCATACTTCCTTCCTCCCCATCAGCAGCAGCCTTCGACTCCTTCCTGGCCTTTACACTCACTCCACCCTTCTTCTCCCCATGCCGCTTGACCAAATGCTCAATCGGACATCCCTTCTTCCAGTTCGCGCTCCCGGACCCCGTAGCAGCTCTGCACCGCGGACAGACTTTGCCGTGCTTGATCATCAGCTGATGCAGCGCGTACTTGTATTCGTCTGGGATGCGTGCATCGCAGTGCGCGTACGTAGTCTCGCGCCCAACGCGCGGCTCGCCTTTCTTGGGGGTCTTCGGCACCCAGCCGAGGTATTGACATAAACGAAAGACGTGCGTGTCGACTGCGAAGCTCGGGCGCTGCAGGCAGAAGAGCGCGACACAGGAAGCGGTCTTGGGCCCGATGCCGTTGAACTGCTGCATCCTCGCGATAGCGTCCGGCGTACTCAGCAGATGCAGATGATCAAGAGACAGGATATTCTGCTTCGCCTTCCAAATTTCCATATTCTTCTCCGCCGAAGCCTCCTTCTCCGCCCCAACAGGATCGTCGGATTGGCTAAGCAAAAGCGCACTACGCTCTTGGTTCTCCTCCCAGGTCTGCTGCAGCATGAGCTGGATGTCACGGGCTTTGTTGTTCGCTAGGCCGCCGCACTTGATCGCTTCGAAGACGTCGTTGTAGGGTGCTAGGCGGACGGCGTTCCAGTCTACGCTGCCTTTGCCGACGCCGTCTTTGAGCGTGCCGAACTTCTTGACAAGGCCTTTGAAGGCGTTTGAGGAGTTGGCATTCGTTGTCGCGGCGCTGAGACGGGTACGGACTAGGGCGTCGATGACTGAGGGGACTTCGCCGCAGCCGGCGACGTCGAGAGATGGCATGGGGATCTCCTTGGGTGCTTGCACAGCGCCATGGACCTTGGAGAGGAGCCGGACCACCTCCTTGCATTCCTCTGGCGTGGGACGAGCATAGTCCGGATACGGCGACTCGCCTGGCGTTACACCATACTTGGCCTTTTTCTTTGGGGACGCCTTGGCCGGTTTGACGTCGGCGACCGGTAGCGACTCGTCGTTTTCAAGTTTCGTCTTGACATCCGGAGACTCTGGCTCGCTTTTCGCCGATTTCCTAGTCCGCTTCTTCGGTCTCTCGACAGTCTGCTCAGCATCTTCAACGCCAGGCGTGGGCAAAGCAGTGCCAAGATTATGTGGCAAATTGTTCACATCGTCGTCGTCCTCGGTCTTGACACGCTTAGTGCCGCGCTTTCGTCCAGAACTTGCTGGAGTCTCAGCTGGTTCTGCCTTGACTTTCTCAGCTTTGCCTTTGCCCTTAGCCTTGCCTTTGGTCGCAGGTGTGGCGGGAGGGCTGGACAGTCCGTTCGAGTCTGGGAGGTCACCCTTGGAAGCGGAGGAACGAGTAGCCCGAGCCATGGTAGCGAATCGTGATCGGTCGTAGTATGTAGGAAGTGGATGAGTGTAGGTCAGAGACACAAGTGGCCCAAGTTCTCTTATAGACGGCACGCAACGAAAGGCACGTGCAAGCAGTAGTGAACAAGACACTGTGGCAACAAACGCCGCGTCTGAACGCTAATATCCGTGAAAGCACCGTCTTGAGCGATGAACAAATCGTCCAGAAGTGAGGCGAAGGGGGTATTGAGTTGAAAGACGAGACGCGAAACGAACACGGCAAAGCGATAGCCCGTCTGGAGTCGAGTAGGGGAAAGTACATGACGTGGGTGGATCTGCGATATGCAAGGTACCAACTTTAAATGCGCGCGCGATCGATCGCATCTGAGATGAGATCTCCCTTGGCCTTGAACCATACGCATGCATGCGATTTGGTGCATATGTACGAGCGCGCAGCAAATGGGTATCTCTCACACTGTTCTCTGCAATCTCAAGGTCATCACCTCCCCGGCGTACCAGCCCTGCTATCGCCTCCCCCGGCCTTCTTGGCCAAACTCGCGAAGTACCGCTCCAGATCCTCCGCTGGGAAGTCTCCTTTGCCACTTCCACCAGCGGAGGGCGTCACATCCCAACTGTCACCTGCACCTCGTCTCGGTGGTCTCGGCGTGACATTGCGGGTACTCGTCGGACTGGGGCTTTCTACATTGACAGGACCGCGTTTGAGCCGCTCAAT
>JAVRRP010000672.1:0-14967 GCA_036872775.1 Oleoguttula sp. CCFEE 5521 | reverse complement strand
CATGGACGAACCTGAGATTGTAGTCGAATTACCGACGCCTTTGTACGTGGAGCCACCGTGTAGATGGGGCTCGAGACAGGGACGTATGGGAAGCAGGTAGTATCTTCACCTACAACTTGCAGAGAAGACTTCGCCTTACACGATCCGGCTCGCCGGTGCACACACAACACTCGATAGGACGCTGAGACAGCTAGTCGGACGGCCGAGTATCAAAGAAGTCAAGGGAGTGTGTCATGATCGGTGGTCTCGAAGACAAAGGATGCCTAACTACCCATGTCCACATCCGGCGCCCAAGGCCTTACAATGCGAAATAAAGCCTGCATACAGTGCGCGAGACGAGCGGAGGGCCGTCAATACAGACGCCGCATCAATCTCGTAATGAGAATCAGGAATCAGCGCCACAGGATCCCGATATTCACAATGGCGCCCTTCATGTTCGCCCGCGTCTCAGTCTCGGCCGCCTCTCCAACCGCAGCAATCCCAACCTCAACTCTGGAACGCAGCAACGCCTTCCGCCATCCTTTACGCCAGACCGAACATCCCGCGCTTCACAAGGACCGTCCCTCAAGGCCCACGATCCAAACGCAACCCTCCGGCCCAACCCACGGCCCCTTCCACAAGTTCTCGCACGTCCCACAGACCTCGTTTCATGGCGACGTGCAAGCCTACTCCTACATCTCCGACCGCGGCAGCGGACCCTACGCTCACAGCCGAAAAATGAAGGAGCGCGCCGAGTCCGACCGCACGATGTTCTCTACTGGCGAGATAAAGCAGCTCGTCAACGCCAAAGCCGGCCGGGCACCGACGCTCGGGCGCTTTCACTTTGAGGGAGGCGACGGGAAGCCAGTGCGGAGGGCGAGTCATTTTGCACGGAAGTTGAGGAAGGTTGCTGATGCTATTGAGTATGGGCCACTGCTTGAGGAGGACGAGATGGAGGTTGAGGAGCCGATCTGGAGGAGTGTTGGGCTTATGGCGGGTGGCGGGATAGGCAGGGGAGGTTGTTTGGGGAGGAGGAGATGAGGCTGCCGGGGGAGTTGATTGATGAGGACGATGGGCGGTTTGATATTAGGGGGCAGCTTTTTGGGGGTGGGAAGATTAGGGACGCGGAGTGGTAAGGTGGCGAAGTTTGTGGTACTTGTTCATAGTCACATGATCTTCGGTAGTAACGACTTTGTCTATGCGCAGAAGCAGTGAACGTCCAGACGCTCAAAGGGGTTGCATTGCCCTTCGTCTTACTCGCTTTCCTTTTGGGGGTGGTCATCGCGCATCCCGTCGTGGATAGACGTGTTACTTGAGGCGCGCCAGCTAAGATCTGATGTAGTCTAGACTGTAACACTACAGCTCGGTGGCCTATAAGAGACTCTGCCAGAGTATATCGACGATAGGTAATAAATCTAGCTCCATTGTGAAAGGGGTGTTCCACTAACCTCAGATAGAGCTTCGGGGTTCGGGGAGCCCGAACGGGATTCCCGTACACTAGCGCATTGGAGTCGAACATGAATGTGAAAGACTCCCGAGCAACAAGAGGTCAGCGTTGCACCGCATAGCTACGCTCGCAGACAACACCGCCCATCATGAACCCCTCCACGCCCCTCCGCCTCCTCATCTCCCGCCACAAAGCCCTTGACGCCGCTACCTCTCTCTCACACACCCGCTTTCCCCGCCCCCTCCCCCTCCGCCAACGCCGCCACGCCTCCTCCTCAGACCCCCCCTCAACAACTTCAAACCCCATTCTAGAAGCCTACAAACGCGACAACTCCAACGCCCCCGATCTCGCCAAGCAGCAAATGGCCCAAGCCCAACAACAAATGTCCACCCCCGGCGACCTCCCGGCGTCCTCAATCTTCGAAGACGACCGCCGCGCCCGCGCGCAACAAATGCAAACAACCTCCGATCCAGCTTCCTCCGAGGCGCCTCGAGATCCCGCCAATATGGCGCGGGTGCTAGATCCGGACCCGAATGCACGGGAACGCTGGCTGCGGAAGAAGGTCATTCAGATGGTGAGGAAGGGAGGGAGGTTGAGTAAGGAGGAGTTTGTGACACGAACGGAGCGGGAGCATCTGCTTAAGAGTGAGAATTTGAAGACGAGTATCAAGAAGCTGGGGATGCTGGCACGGCAGATCCAAGGGAAAGGGTTGGAGGAGGCGATGGTGCAGATGCGGTTCTCGAAGAAGAAGGTCGCTGGAGAGGTGTTGAAGGTGCTTGAAGCAGCTAGGGATGAGGCTGTGGTTATGAGGGGGATGGGATTGGGTGGTGCTGGGAATGAGGTTGCAGCGCCAGTGGTGAAGCGAACGGCGATGATCGGCGCGGAGACGACAGGACCTTTGTCAATTCAATTGAAGGATGGGTCGACGTATGCTGTCAAGGACGAGTCGAAGATCTACATTGATCAGGCGTGGGTTGGACGAGGGCCGTATGGAAAGTTGCCGGATTATCGAGCACGAGGGAGAGTGTTCATCATGCGGACGCCATGGACGAGTCTTAGTGTGGTACTGAAGGAAGAGGCCACGAGAGTACGAGAGTGGCGGGAGCGAGAAGCAAAGAGACTGAAGGAGAGGCTGAACAAGGTGTGGGTGCCTCTCCCCGATCGGCCGGTGCAGGGTATGCGAGGGCAGTACTACTCGTGGTAGATAAAGATGTATAGATAAATGTACTACCATAGCATTGCAGCTTCATGAGCACTAGGCTTCAAAACAGAGACGACATGTATAGAAGACAAAGACGTTGACTGTACAGCATTGAAAGCATTGCAGATCTCCCACCATCGTGAGAAGATCCATCCTCCACTACAAAAGAGCTTATATGTACAAATCCCACCTCCATCTAGATCCCATTCCTTCCATATGCCAAACCCTGATCCCTAGATATCGCTCGCTCATCCAACGCTCCACATAGTAATCCAAATCCAGACCCATTCCCACGCTTTCTCGCCCCAAATACATAACAAAGATCGCTGCACATCCACACATCACTTCCTCCCACCCCACCTAACACCCTGTCCCTCCCTCGCACTCCCATCACTCGATCCCTTCCTTCCCAGCCCTTTAGCGAAAGCCATAACACCAACCCACATCCCCTTCTTCTGCTTGACTTCCTTCTCCCCACTTCCTCTGCCAACCGCAGCAGCACTACCTCTCCCTCCACTCCGTCCCACAACAGGGGCCGGCGCGCTGCCTGGAGGCGGCTCAGACGTGCGGAAGAACTCTGCCAAATCGCTAGTGGTAGATTTTGAGACATTCGTAGGCTTGGTGGAAGGCTCGCGGGCTTCCAGCTTCGGGCCGTGAGGCTTGGACGCTGTGGATGTGGAGGTTATGGAAGCGGAGTAGGGCGTTTGCAGGGAGCGCGTGCGATCGGGGTCTAATAATGGCACGGCTGAGCTGTTGGCGGAGGTCAAGCTAGCTGCTCGGCCTGCTGCTGCGTTCGCTACGATAGGCTTGGGCGCGTTGTCGACTGGTGGTTCGGTGTTGCGCAAGAAGTCTGCGAGCGACTCTTCCTGTCTGCCGCGATTTGGCGGTAGAGCTGTGAGGAGATCATCGTTGTCTTCGTCAGAGTCCATGTCGATCGCGTAGGGATCCTTATTGCGATACCGCTTCTTCTCAAAGTCGCCACCCGGCGGCTTGCCCGGCGCAGCGAGCAAGTTGCCCGCCGAGAGACGGCCAAGCTGCCCACTATGAGCAGGGTGTGCCGCAGCTGGTGTCGCGTTATCCCTAGCTCCGTTCATCTGCGCAACAGGTGGAGGTGGTGCAGAGCCGTAGCTCAGAGCCGGACTCTTACCACTCCCAGCACTCTTTGGCCCGTTCCCATTGACATTCGGCAAGGTAGTGTTCAGCGTCGGATACCCAGCATGTCCAGTATGAAAATCCTCTCTCAACTGATCAGAGTCCATAGTATTCCTAAAAGGTGCGACAGTCCTCGAAATCCGGTGCTGCCCATTATTGCCCTCCGGCCCGTCGCGCAGGAAATTGATCAAATCGTTGTTGCTCGAGCTCACACCTGTGGCGCCCCTTGCTTCTCGCGAAGGGCGTGTGGAGCCTGAGGGCATGGGTGGCACAGGAGGAATGTTTTTATGAATCATGTCTTTCTGCGTCAGGGACTTTGAACGGCCGACGTCCTTATCGTTCGAGAGGCTCATGGCGCCTATGCTTTGCGACCGCTCGCGTGTGCTGCCTGTTGTCGAGCGGAGCGAGTGCAGAGATGTTGTTGAGCGATTGTTTGTGGTGATCTGGTACAATGTCGGCTCCTTGTCAGGACCTGTCGAGCGGATGAAGTCGGCGAAGTCACGAATGCTTTCGGTCACGACCTGAGGCTCGCGCGCTATCAGACCACTGCGTCGATGCTCACTAGTGTTACGAGGCGGCGGCTTCGAAGTGGATCGACGGCGAGCAACCTTTTCTTCCGTTGTCAGCTCCCTATCAGCCGACTTGTTCGTGGGGATCTGTGCAGACGTGGCCTGCTTGCTGGTCTGACTACGACTTGCTCGCCTGTCCTCCTCCTGTGGTTGCTCAAGCTTACGCAATGCTTCTGCTGGTCCTGACGGAGCTTCTGAAAGCTGCGTGGGAGTGCTCTCGACGGCCTGCGGGGCGATGCCATTGGCTACCATCGACACCCGCTTGTTCTCCACCGGTCTCAGTTCCGCAGGGGGTTGAGACACCGCCGCAGTCGGAATATCGCGTACGGTTTCCGGTGTAAGAGTATACTTCGCCGTGTCAGCACCCTGCACCAAAGCGTCGAAGTCCTCAGGCCCTCGAATGCTAGCACTTGTGATGGCGGGCGGTGTTGCCGCTTCTGAAATGGCACCTGCAGCACCCGACTTCACTGGTGTGGTTAGAAGCTGGGACGCCGGTATGTCGGAGGTCTTTTGCTTTTGCGGCGCTAGCGGCATAGGTGTGAGAAGTGACTTTTGCGGTGCCGGCGTCTCATTCGAGGCCGCGTCTGCGACTGGGATATCAATTGGAGCGCCAGCACCTGATTCGCTTGCGCCTGCAACGCCGTTTACTATTGCGGGTAGCGGAGTCATTGTAGCCTTTTGCTGTGGCGGCGCAGCACGCGTGCTTTCATTTGGAGACATTCCGAGTCCTCGCATCTTGCCCTCATCAAGTGTCGCCCTCCGCTCGAGACTAGCTCGACGGCTGCGGGTCATGTACCCTTCCTTTGGCTCACCATTAGGCGTCTGGGGTATCACGAAGGGCCGCATCTTGTCTGCGTCCAACGTGGCTCGCCTCTCAAGAGAATTCCTGCGACTTCGGCTGGGCAAGAAGTCTCGCTCATCGCGAGGCTTCTCTGGCATGGGTGTCGCGGTGCCCGATCCCGGCTGCACACGTTGCGGCGTTGTCGTGCCGGACCGCGATGTGGGAGATGAGCCGAACGGGGCAGACTCGACATGCTTATTGACGATGCTCGCTGGTGCTGGCATGTACAGCGGTGCGTCTCGTTTACTGGCTCGCGATGGAATTTCGGGCTGCGATTCTGGGTCTTCGGTGTTGAGAGCTGTGATCCCACGCAGTCTCGAAGCGCCACTGGAAAACTTTGCGAAGGCCGAGTCGTCCTGTGGCACCTGTGCTTGCACTTGTTCCGGGACTGCTGTGGGAGGTGTCGCCTCGTGTGCACCAGACATCGAGATAGGCTCGATCGCGCGAGCACTGGACTCGGCCGCGATTGGCCCAGGCGCCACAAATGACTTGTTAGCAATCGGCTGCCCAAGAGTAAAGCTCTTGTTTGAACTAGCGGACGATAGCCTGCGATCCGGTTCGATAGGCGCTGCCACGCCAGTCGTATGAGCGCCACTCTGAGCATCAGCAGCCGGCACTGGCGCTAGCGAGCCACTTCTGGAGTTGTGCCCATCTTGCTCTGCGATCACCGCCTTGATGTCCATCATTGACTTCCTCTTGTCTAGCTCCTCGATCTCCTGAGCGGAGCGCACACGGGCTGGTGCAAGCGATCTCTCTGCTGCTGCTGTCTCGGGCTCTTCCCTCGACTTGTCCAGGTCGTCCACGTCGTTCTCATCACGCTTACCCAACACAGCTGCAGTCGCGACACCAGCTAAAGCAGTCGCACCAGCCACACCGGCAGCGATCAAGCCATGATTTTGGCCCTTCGCCTTCTGCTCTTCGGTCTCTGGCTCCGCGGGTGCGCCGCCAACAACTTTGTCCAGCAACACCTTGACGTCCTCGGGCTTGTGATCCGGCCCAAGTGTATCATCTCCTTCCGGCACCTTTTCCAACGGACTTCTAGCAGTGTCGTCGACTGCGACCGGAGCTGCCTTCTCTTCGTCCTCACCTGGGAAAGTAGGAAATGCGCCAGGCATCTCGAGCATTGGTGTACGCAGCGGAGTTGGCACGGAGCTTGAGCGATGGCGCTGGAGTAGTGGCTTGAAGAAAGGCAGCTTAGTTGGCGCCGGCGATGCTGGTGATGTCGAGTTCGCTGGTGTCGGCAGCCCATTCGATAGGCCCGGAATCGTAGGATGTGTGAAGCTGTTGCGCCGTAGGGACTTGCCCTCGAACGGCATACCCTCCTCTTCTGAACTATGATCAGGATCTCTTGCGAGACCAGGGACTTCAATCTCGTCGACGTCCCGTCGAGCGTCGCCCATTGGCAACGGGATGTTCGAAGCAATGACATGTTCCGGGTGTTCCATCTCCGGCACATCCACCGGCGAGAACCCCCTGGGGACTGCAGGCACCCCGTTTTCCTCTCCGCTAGACATATGTTCGTCTTGCCTAGCCATTGCAGCCGCGATACCATCTCGATATGAGTTGCGCCTGGACCTCATCGTCCCGCGCTGAGTCGGTGTAGTTGGTCGGGTATTGTTACTTCGCAACGTCTTCCGCCACGTGCGCCATAGCCTGCCCACACGCGAATCCAGCGCCACGCGTTCCACGTCGTACTCTTCGACAAGCACTCGATCTTGCGATTGCAGCGCCTTCAGCGCGGTGCGACTTTGGCGTCGAGCACGTGCATAAGCTGCCGATCCCGAGATTTGTAGTGTCTGCTCGGCGACATACTCCAGCACTGATGTGAGAAAAATCGCAGCAGACCAAGAGACAAGTCCGGAGTTGGCTGAGAACCTTCGGCTGTCCAGCTCACGGCCCGAGAACAACTCCTGCTCCTTGACGTACTTCTCCTCATCATCATCCTCCATCTCACCCAATCGCATGTACACCATAACGCGTAGCCGGGTGCGTTTCCATACAAGTTCCAGATCCCATTTTCGCGAGTTCTCTTTCGGCGTCGTCTGGGCCTTGTCATCTTCTTCTTCGCCGCCAGCAAGCAACTCCTGCAGCTCCTCATCTGCGCTGAAGATGGCTTCCTTTGCGAGTCTTGACTTCAGCACATCCGTCACCGCAGGCCGCAGCGCAGACAGACTTGTCGATCGTGCGCTAGCCAAAATGCTGTACAGAAGGTTATCAAGGAAGGAGTTGATCAGCTCCAAAGCCGGCTCGCCGAAGTTCACATCATCCCTGTTGGCATTGCTGTTATCGTCGTCGCTGGAGACAGTCTCCTTGTGCGTGCCACGGTATTCACTAACGACTTGCGCTGCACCCAGCTGAGCTACATATGCAGCAGCCGGGTGAACATGCAAAGGGTTCTGCGGCCAGTATCCAGTGATGCCCGATACGGCTGAGAAGCGATCCGAGCCCGCGACGCTGGGACTGCGCGACATGATGGGACTCACGTCGTACGGGCTAGTCCTTGGTGCCAAAGAGGGAATGGATGCAGCTCGCTCGTGCTGCCGAGTCGGGGAGGGAGGAGCTTGACTAGTTTGCAGCGGCGGGAGTGTGTTTGCTCGAGAACTAGCAATGTAAGATGAGTAGTCGTAGGGCGGCACGTATTGATAGCGAGCGTGCGGTGCATTCTGCGCCATGTGAAAGCACGAGTGGCCCATAGCCGGTTTGCTTGATGAGAGCACTCTACGCGGGCCGGGGTTGTATGCAAGGCAGAGTGGGTCGATCGCATACACGGTTGCGAATGCCGGGGATTAGCTGCCAATGAGACGGCGAGAAGGAGGCTTGTAGTGACGATATCGCGGTAGACTTGATCTCGAAAGTCGGGAGATGATAGAAAATGCAACTCAGCCCATGCGCCTGCAGGTCACCCGTATAACGCTGTGCGATGGCGCATGCACCGTTTGCTAGAGTCCCCTCCTGTCCGCCGTGGGCCGATGGGATCTGTTACAACAATAATGCAGGAGAGAGGTCCGTGGCAGCCGGCCCCATGGAGCGATGCTGCATGAATCGTATGGATAGGCTTGACGAGACAGGGGTGGAAAGGAAGGCAGAAAAAGGGGGACTGCAGGGAAAGACGCGGTGGAGTTGCGCGGAGATGGACGTCTTTGGCTGTCGTCGCAACGATGCTATGGGCACTTGCAGACGCTACAGTACATCATCTCTACCAATCTGTCGTTGTCCTGGCAAACCAAAACGTCTGGCCTTGATGGGTACCGTAGGTTTCGGCTCCCGCACTCCGGATCTAAGAATACCCACCCACGCGTAGAGTGCAACGCGTGCCTTGACGCGATCTGATCTGATAGCGTTGTGCTATCAACAATACAGGTACATTCAAGCTATCGCCATGGGAATGTCCATAGATGCTGCGATCAACTCATCGCAGTCATCTGCACATAGACCTACTCGTCGGACAACAACATACCGCAGAGTCGAGGCGATTCCGCCACAGCTGCTAGATCAATGCACCGTTTGCATCGAGGAGCAGCTCTTCACCCAAGGCATCGCCTTGCTAGCTAGTGTTCTCACGTCTGGCCAAGGAACATGTCGGCCAGCGCTCGTCCCTTCGCCACAGCATCTCCGTCTGCTCGCCACGTTGTCTGTTCACCCTTCCCTAACTTCGCGGACCACGTCGAAGGACAGACATGCAGCCGCCGATGCAGCGTTACAGTACCTTCGCCACCTGCACCACTTGACTGTCGTCGACGAGTCAGGACTAAGTCAAGCCTTGACATATCAGGACACCACACCTTCACGGAGCAAACGTGCGAAGCTACGACATAACAATGACAGTGATGAGGACTCTGTTCCATCTGGATCTATCAACTCGCCGTACGCTGGCAAGGAGTCTCTCTTCAGCAACGCCGATGATTTCTGGGCAGTCGTTGGCTGGGCCTTGAATTGTTCCGTGGCTCACCCCGCACGATGGGCCAGGTGGAAGCTCTGGCTAGAGATGGTTCTAGACGTGCTCGAAAGCGATCTAGAAGATCGGCACTGTCGAGATCCACACACTGCCGATACAAGCCTCATAGCGCGTTACCTCGCCCAATACGCGGATCAAGGACGTAACATCAAGCGTCGTATCATGCGTGCGGTCCTCGCAGATGGTAGTCAGACTTCCATGAACCAGTTCCCAGAGATCTGGCGAAATGAGACTCGGCCACCAAAGGTGAAAAGCGATGAGCTCATAGGCAGTAAGAAGCGTAAACTCGATCTTGAGCAAGGCGAGTTTGGCGACTACCTAGACTCGGACTCTGACCGCGACAGCCCAGTTGGTGATCTGCGAGCTTCGCGCAACGCTACACGTGCGCCGAGTGCACGATTGAGTACTGCTCCGGACTCGGCATCTTGTCACGCTTCACCAACGGCAGACTCGGTGAAGTCCCAAGCTACATATGGTGGCGAATCTTCGATCGCGATACGGAAACGTCTGCTGGCTGTCCTCGCTCGCCTTGCTGCCCTGGCGCCAGACCTGTTTCTAGACACAGAGGATCTGTTTGATCTATACACCGAGTTCCTGCGCCCTCTACCGCTGCCGGTCTTCACATCATTCCTGCTACCTTCAGTCCCGTGGCTAGACGCCAACACACAATCATCGCTGATCCAGATGCTGCTCCGACCTCTGCTGTCAAGTGCAGCGCCAGTATACAATGCCAATGCTCTAACGCAAGACGACTTCGAGACGCACTACGCCCCATTCGCAGCGAACGGCACTTCAGCAGTCGAGAACGCAAGGGTAGCTGTGCTGATCGAGGGCTTGCTGCGTCTACTCTGGGAAACGAAAGCCCTAGACACACAACCATCATCGATGAAGCGACTGCAGCGTGCGGCAACGAACGGCTGCAAGGTGAGGCGGGACAAGGTTTCGTGGGATGGGAGGAAGAAAAGCGGACCCCGGGCGAGGGAAGAGGAGGATGCGATGGCGGTGATCGAGGCAGGCGAGGCGAGGATGTTAGTGATGCTAGAGATTGCTGGTTGATGTGCAACGATGTGATGATCTCGACGTCGACTCCATGTGTGATCAACGTGCGTTGGTGCAATTGCTTCCGGACATGACATGCCATGGTTGAGCATCTCAAATCACTACCTACCTTGCGTAGTGTACGAAGATCGATACACACGCAAGCTCCGCTAAGATATGTCAAGGCGCGTACCGACAGCTCGGCTGTGCAGTAATTGCAATGTTTCGAGATTGCGGTGAGTTCACTGTGCCTCAGCACAGATCCCGCGGGAGGATCGTCCGCAGCAAGCGATTCGACGTCCATCATGCATTGAGGATTGGAGGCGCCCGGCTCCTCCAGGCAGCACAATGTTGGTATACGTGGTGCCTCAGGATGTGACTCAAGGAAGCCTAGTAGCTGTGCCTCAATCTCGATATACTGTACTTCTAGTCTGAGGCAGGTCTTCTCGTTCCCGCCCTCCTAGGATAGAACTCGACATACTCACGAGAACGTGTCACAATGCCTCGCCTTCCGTTCAGACGCAACGCGTCACAAACACCAGTCTCCCCACCCCGCCCCAGCATCCTCTCCCCCTACGCGGATCCCAATCGCCCCACCCCAAAGCTCCCCTACGCTTCCCACCCCCTCTACCACCTCCGCCTGGCAGTCATAGTCGTCGACATCATCGGCATAATCCTCGTAACCCTAGCCGGCATCGCAGAACTGGGCTCGCCGTACTCCTACCGCGACGCCGTGCCCCTAGCAATCTGGTCCGCCGCGATCCTGTGCGCGTCAGCATTACTCTCCTATTGGGATCTGCGCGCCTATGCTTCGAAGCAATTGCGGGATCCGGAGCGGAAACCGGCGTGGCCTAGTAGGCCGATCATGTGGGCTGATCTTGCGTTGGCGGTTGTGATGATCTGGAGTTTCTTTGGGGTTGTGGGGGAGGTTGCTTGGGCTTATAGGCCGAATTTGGTGTTGGCTTATGGTGTGCTGGCCGAGCTTGTGGGAGGGTGAGTCTATTCGCCGTTTTAGCTTTGAAAGCTGGGATGTCACGTGCTAATCCATTTTCAGACTCGGCCACGCATGGGCATTCAAGAAGCAGCTTGTGGCGTCATACGAGAGGTCGTTTCTCGCGAAGCTCGAGAGGTCCAGAGCGTGTGCGCGGTGCGGGTTTGAGGAGGACCTGTCAGTCAGCTCTCCCTTTCGCGATGAAGCTGTCGAGGCTCCAGCAGCAGACACGACCTCTGGTCGTACTCAAGCCAACCCAAACCTACAAAGCTACGTTGGACCAGACGCCAGCGTACCGAGCAGCAGCACACCCACGCCAGCGACGACAGATCATGCTATGGAAGAGGGCCTAATAGACGCAGTGAGTGGCGAAGCGAGCAGCTCCAATCAAGCAGTATTTGACCCCGAAGAGCATATCCTTGATCAGCCGGAGGATGTGATTGTCAAGAAAGGGAAAATGAGGAAGAGTAGTAGCCGAACCTCCTTGGCCGCGGAGTGATATGCTAACGGCGAGGCGCCTATTGAGCCGGAAGCGCGACAGCATGATTGACTGAGAGGACGTGCGGACTGTTATACAATATCAATACACTCATATCATCGTCTCGCAGCCGCGCCAGGTGTCCACGGCTTTGGCGCGTAATTCTCATCCGGATTGCCTCTCGCGGGTTTACCCCAGGGGCTTTCTTCTTTGAGCTTTTCCTTCGTCGGCCCTCGAAATCTGCCTTCATCGACCCTCTTGCCCTCGGCCGCGGCTAGTATCTTGTCCATGTCCTCGACCGCGTTTCTGACGCCTTGCTTCGACTCCGGCTCGGTCTGACCTGCATGGCCACCAGGGTCCTTGACTTGCAGCGCAGGCTCCGGCTGCTGCTTCGCCGGCGCATCAAGGAACGACTCGCTGTCTTTCCACTTCTGATCAGCTATAGCAGCTAGCTCAGTCGTACGTAGCCGTCTCGTGACGTCCATCTGCTGTTCCTTTGCGCTTGGGGCGAACTCTCGAGTATGCCGCAGCCATTGGTGCCATTGTGCTGATACAATAGTCAGCGAACGAACCCACCTTCTCCATCTCTTCAGCGGACCTACGCTATATGATCACATCACTGTAATGCGACTTCGTGTTGTACTTCACAATCCTCCGCCACCGTCCAGCATTCAATGCATCTCGGAATTCCCAGAAAGTGTTACCGGCTAGGTCTGCGCCGGCGAGGAATTGGCGTCGCCATGGCAGGCGCAGCGCTTTCCATCTGAAGTAGAGTTGTTTGACAACTCCAGGTGGTCGCGCGGACATTTAGGTGGTTGGTCGAGTCATTGACATTTGGCAGATGAGACGATCAATTGACATGATGAAGTGAATCAGGAACCCTAACCCTGGTGACCTCATGGGGAAAGAGCGACTGGGCACGAGTGAATGAACACTACCTACATGTGTTTCCCGCGGCGCAAGAGTGCACCTGCATATGCCAAACAGTCGCTCAGGGGATGGAGACCTGCCGTGGGAAAATGCTGGTGCTGCTCGCTCGGGACTGCATGTGATCAGAGTAAAATGAAAGCCGTCGATGCTCAGAAGCACCAACGGCGACGTTGACATTATACGTCGGAATCGTTTAAGCATGCAGCGAGTGTTGAAAAACGACATGCCGCAACACGGTCTAATGACAGACTTCCTGCGCGCATCATCAGTTCTTGCGACCGTCGAGAGCCAACGATCCGATCGGCCAAATTACTGGACAAGTGATCCCTCTTCTCTTCTCACAAACTGTGTTCCTGGACGGCTCGATTTAGGCACTGGCGAGGACCTCTATGCCTCCATAATTCCCGCCATAGAGGCAGCTCAGTATGAAGTCATACTCGTGACCTGCTTTTGGGCGCGCTCACGTACCTTGGATCGGCTGAGTGATAGTCTCCGTAAGCTATCTGCATCGGCAATCGCCCGAAAGAGCAAAGTAGCCGTTTGCATCTGCTTCTCCTCGTCCTCTCTCTGGCAGAAGCTGGTCCACACAACTTCACTGGAGGGCTCCGTCGTACCACCGTCAAGATGGCCGAGTCAATTGGGCTTACCTGCGGAGTTGGAATTGCGAGGGCTGAATCTAGAGATCAAGAGCATTTTCGTCCTGCCGTTCAGTGTTATGCACCCAAAGTTCATCGTAGTCGATCGACAAGTCGCGTTCCTCCCCAGCTGCAACGTCAGCTGGGAGGACTGGTTTGAGGGATGCATCGAGCTGCGTGGCAGTATTGTAGCCCAGTTCGTTAGGTTCTGGCAAGCTTTCTGGGCTGAAGATCGTTCTAAGGAGTACTTCCTACCCCGAAACGTCTCAAGTGAGACAGATCGAACCCAGGCGTTGTTTCTACCTTCGCCACATCATCGCAATCTACGCTTCAGCTTTCCATGGCAGGCCGCAGCGCCTCCACCTCGAACGCCGCTGAACGTCTTCTTGCTCACTGCACTTGCGAACGCGAAGCGTAGCATTTTCATGCAGACGCCGAATCTCACAGCACAGCCAGTGATAGCAGCTCTGTTAGCAGCACTCGACCGAGGTGTGGACGTCCGGATCCTGACGAGCGAGAGGCTCATGCGATTGGAGCAAATAGTCACTGCAGGTACTACGACGGCAAGATGCGTTCAACAGCTCATAGCAGATTACAAGGGCGCGGACCGAGGGCATGATGGCGAGCGTGATTTGGAGGCTGGTCCTCTTCTACGGGTGGGTCGATTATCGATCTCGTACTACACTCCGCGGTCCGCTGCTGACGCCAAGGTCAACGAGCCTGTGCAATCCCACCTCAAGCTTAACGTGATTGACGATGAGGTGGTTGTACTAGGTAGTGGCAACATGGATCGTGCAAGCTGGTATACCAGCCAGGAGCTCGGGGTAGCGTTCTTCTCTGAAGACTTCGCTAGTCGGGTCACCGAGGATTTGCAAATCGCAATGAATGGTAGAGAGAACTTAATATTCGATAGTCAGTGCTAAGCAGAAAACTCCATGATATGTGCTTCGCTATGACCCCACGCTATGCATCGAGTATTACTTCTTCCTTCCTCTACTCCTCCTCACTCTCCGGCTCACTATCACCATTTCCCTCATCATGGTGCATCCCATCTAGCGGGTCCGTCTCCGCCGCGAACACATTTGCTCTATCCTCCTTCGGCCTTCGAAAGTGCGCTACGACACTCAGCGCCAATACGCTTAGTCCATGCACGAGCGTCGAGCCCATGACAACGAAGCACACCACTGGCCAGATTGTCATAACTGCCTTCTCGCGATCGGTGTATGGGTGACGGTAGTGCGGCGGATGCGTCTCGGGTGATGCAGTGCCGTTCTCAAGCAATGCGCGTCCTTCGATGGCCAAGAAGAGCCCACCGAGACCCATCGGGCCGAAATGACCACAGAACCACGCTTCACGCCAGGTGCGGATGTCTGGAATCCATCGTTTCAGGGCGAGAATTGCAGGTATGCGGCGGAACAGCAGCACCAAGACGAGAAATGCCAGCAGACGTCCGATAGTGATGTTTGGAGTGAGCCCAGTGGATTGGAAATCATACCATGGTATGATGGCGCCCAGATAGACGAACATCGCGCTGTTAAGTATGAGATCAATGATCTGAGGCGTGTGAGATTCCTTGGTTTTCTTGGCGAACCAGCCGTCTCGTGCAAAGCCGTAGCCACAGCCAAACGCCACCAGGAAGTCATCTAGACCCAGTGTGCTGCCGATACCCACGCTCAGAATGGCGAGCAGAAGGTAGAAGGCAGTGAACGATGGCGCATCGATGAACCCATGGTTAGTGCTGAAGCGTAGGA
>JAVRRP010000671.1:0-14975 GCA_036872775.1 Oleoguttula sp. CCFEE 5521 | reverse complement strand
TGGCCAGCTCGCGAGCGTTGCCAGATCTACTGATCTCTAGCGGCGGATCGTCAAGCCACGGAGGGGTTCTTGTCGCCACCCCAGTCTACTTCACCATCTCGCGCGCGGCTAAAAGGCGACTGGACATGGTGTACTGATCCTCGAACAGTTGGCCGTAGATGTGAGAGCGGCGCATAGAGGATGGATCTCATCAGTCATGGTGGAGGAGACGTCGAATGGTCGGCATCGACCGAAAGCATACTCGTCGTTCACCACAGGTCACTGCTCAAAATAGATGTCAACGACGATGTAGTCTACGAAAGTATCTTGTACCGTACCCCGCCGCCGCCGTCTGGAGCGAGAAAGTCATGCCGAGTAAGCCGCAACCTATCCACATAGTGATGAGCCGCATAGTGGGGACGCTGTTCAACACTGCTGTCTCGGTCGCCACGGTGTCACGAAGATGTGCCTGCCGTCGAGGTCTCAGTCACGGCGTAGCGAGTGTGTAACGCAGAGGCTACACCAGGTAGATGCATCGTGAAGTCCCTCGCTGGATTTACGATATGCTTCTCGTCGTGACGGACGATGGTAGGGTGGATGCGCAGGCGTTGCTGCGAAGCGGTTAGCACATGCGTACGCGTTGCCTGGCCGCCCCGCCGCTTGTCTGCAGTCCATGCAGTCCATGCAGTCGATCTCTGTACGGAGCGCTCGAATAAGGCTAGTTGAGTGAAGATGCGAAGCAGTGATTGGCTGGGCTAGGGTGAGACTGAGTCAACGGAGGTGCATGGAGTCCCGGCCACGGTCTTTACCTTCTGCTTGCGGCACGCATCTGCTGTCTCGCGCGGCCGGTCCCATCGATGGCACATGCTACTTACCTACCAGCCATTCACTGGCGGCGCTAATCCCCTTCACTTGTGCCGTCACGAGCGCTTTGACAAGCTGGTGGCGTTGCTAGGGTTGTCCCCAGCCAACCCCCCCGGTATTCACAATGGCCCAAGCGGCAGGCAATTGTGCACACGCAGCAATTTAAAGCTCTCTACATTCCTCACCCTGTTTCTTGTTCTGCCACAACAACCACTCAAACCATTATCCTCATCATCATCCTGTATCGCTACCTCGCTCGATCCATCTCTAACCCACGCACAGGATCAACACTCGCTCGATCGCTGCATCGCACGGCATCGCCTCAACTGTCGCTATCCGCAGCTGCATTGTTCTCGCACATACTTAATAGTAACCGAACACCGCATCACTCGTAACACTCCAGCCTCGTCAAGATGCTGTACTCCATCGCCACCTCGTTCGCCCTTGTGGCCGCTGTGGTCGCTACTCCTATGCCCCAAGCCGCGAAGACCCCCACATCTTCGGCACCAGCAGGCTGCTCGCCCAGCTACTCCGGCAAGTTCCAGATCCAGACTGTGAACGTTACAACGAGCTCGAAGCGCAGCGTCGAGAAGGTTAGTCATTGTCGATCAAGCGAGATTCCATCAAGACCATCAACTGACTTCATCGACAGAGGCAAGATGGCAAGCTCGAGATCTCCCTCGCAGACGGTGTCCTCACCGATTCCTCCGGCCGCATCGGTAACATCGTTGCCAACCACCAGTTCCAGTTCGACCCCGCGCCAGGTCAGGCAGGTGCGATCTACACCGGTGGCTTCTCTGCATGTGGCAACGGTTCGCTCGCAATCGGTGGCAACGCCATCTTCTACCAGTGCTTGAGCGGAGACTTCTACAACATCTACGATGAGTCGCAGGGCAAGCAGTGCAGCCAGGTCTACATCAACATCCTCTCCGCTGGCGCCACCACTGTCGCCGCATCGCAGGCATCTGATGGTCAGCCAACGGCCTCCCCAGCTGCCCAGCAATCCGATGGCCAGGTCACTGCCTCGTCCGCCGCCACTGCTGCACCAGTCACCCAGATCACCGATGGCCAGGTCCAAGCGTCGACCGCTGCACCAGTCTCCCAGATCTCTGACGGTCAGGTTCAAGCCACCACTGCTGGCACCGCAAAGCCAGTGACTCAGATCTCCGACGGCCAGATCCAGGCCACCTCTGCTGCCACCGCTGCACCAGTGACCCAGATCTCCGATGGTCAGATCCAGGCCACCACCGCCGCTGCCCCTGTCACTCAGATCGGTGATGGCCAGATCCAGGCACCCACTGCCTCGCCAGTGACCCAGATCAGCGATGGTCAAATCCAGGCACCCGCCAACGGCACCAAGCCCACTGGTACCATCTCCGCACCCTCCGGAACTGGCAGCCCCATCGCCTACACCGGTGCTGCCAGCAAGGCATCCGTCGCCGGTCTCTTGGCCATCGCCGGGTTCGCCATCGCTGCCCTCTAAGCGCATCCCAACACCATACTGCCGTAAGCGCTTCGGCACTCAACACCTCACTCTCCAGCACGCCTTCACTGGCCGCAAGCTGGGAGCTCACTCTCCTTCACACGATTTACACGCTGTACATGACACCTTCCTTCTTGGGTACACAGCAGGCAGAGGCGATCACGACGATCATTTGGTTTACGGCAGGGCATGGGATTCACGCGGGCGGTAATGTGTCATGAACACTCGGGCTCAACAGGACACGGTGGGCTTGGGTTTACGGAATTGGGTACGGGAGATGAACAAGTGTCCTGCCGACACAACTGTCTGCTGCCAGCATAGCCAGCGAAAACATCGCGAGTTTGTCTTGTGGCATAGCTTAGCTTTAGCCTAGGTATAGTGGTGCTTCCTCGCGTAATAGCAGGATGTGTCAATAGCATCAAAATACGAAAGTTAGCCTCATCATCTCCTCATCTTTGCACAATTCCACCATCAACATCTTTGATCCTACGTTCGTGACAGTGGAGTGCAAGCTCTCCCACCCGAAACACCACTCCTCCACCAGTACCACAGTTCGCAGGAGTGACATGCAAAGCACCTCGAAACAAGCAGCTCTTGGCGACGCAATGCACCATGCAAATGCAAATGCAAGCTGCAGACGCGCGGCCCTGCAGCAGTCTCTAGCGGCGGATAAAAGGTGCACTTGCAGTAGTCCATTGAGCATCCAATAGCTCGGCTCGTGCACTGACTGCAGTGAACATCGTTGATGCATTCGACATCGACAGTCCAGGCCTCGGCTACATGGATGAGCGCACCACCATCGCACAGAGCAACATGGTGGCCGGGAGGAGCTCGAAGCTTGACATTGTAGGAGAGTTTTCGGAGCCATGCGAGTAAGCGAAAGGCTATATTGCTATAGTATATGTCGATCTATCTGGCCCAATGCCTTGAATCATGTCAGTTCATGTACTTTCGTATATGTCGCTATCGCATGCATGGGCAGATCCTCCACTTTCGGCGAGTCGTGACGACAGGTTTTGCGGAGATGGGATTGTCACGAGGCTCGTATATTCGCCATATCCCCGCTTTTGGCGAGTCGTCGGCAGGGTGGCTGGGATAGGAATGAGGATCGTGTTGGTGGAGGTGAGTGTAAGCGAGGTGGTAGATCTATCAGCGGTGTGATATCGGACACTGGAGAAGCGGGAAACGAGGTAGCATGGAAGGCAAGATGCGGCTTCGTGTGCCCTAATTCAGCATTTGCTATCTACCGTGCTCGAGAACCTGCATCTGTCAATAGCAGTTGCCACTGCCACCCAAATGCCGCAAGTGAGTGGCAGGCAGCAGTCGACAACCCGTAGTAAGTTGCGGGGGATGTTCAGGCTGAACCGTCTGGGCGCAACTCCTCCCATTATGGTGAATAGTTGCAGAAGCGATCGCCAGCAGGGTTGACGACTCATCCATCCTCAGTACCTGAGGCAGATGTCATTACCATGCCTGTGCATATTCCCCGTCGCCTGGACGAGCATAGCCAGGAAGCAGTGGATAAGGCATCGGCTCGTCAGGCGCCAGATATACATGTACGGTCTGCGTCGACTTTGTGGACGAACACTGACTCTTCACATTCCGAGGCTTGTAGGCTTCCGCGAGTGGCCACTGTGGATCATCATCCTCACTGTCGCTCTCGTACAGTGCTGCAGCACTGTTCGCGTCGCTGACTGCAGGAGCCATAATCCTGTGCTCCGCAGGCGCCACAACATACTTTGGCAATTTCAGCATAGCCGGCGGCAGAGGCGCGACATTGACCGGAGGTTTTGGTAGCGGTCGATCGGGCGGAGGGCTGCTAGGACTCGTCGATATGAAGTTTTCGATTACGTGTCTGTCAGCTACATGCTGAGGTGTGAAGATACTGCCATTGACCGACTGGGCCACCTTGTGTGACACTTTGACCGCCTTGACACCTTTGAACTCTGCTCGGCGAACGGAGATGATCTGTGAGTCGTGCGACTCGTCCACGTTGAGTATACGTGCTTGCATCAGCTCAGGGTATTCGTACCGTTGAGATGGAACGCGGATGTTTAGGCATGTGGAGCGCCGTTCGACGTTAGATGATGCTCGTTGTCGAGCACCGTACATTGAGATGATTCCAGCCGTCGTTACGACCGGACTTGTAATAGGCTTCGTAGCGCCAGCGAGGCTTGCGGGTGATCTCGAATTCTCATGACTTTCAGGACTTACGGCTGTGGTCAGGGTCATAATCTCCGCGACACAGGTAACCCGTCGTTTCTCCAGTGCTTTCAGCTTGGCCACACAGACATCCATAGAAGACGATATTGTCGACAGCGACATCTGCTGATCGAGCAGTACATTAGTATAGTTCGGCCCTGTCTGCTCCTCACGCAGACAGCTCGAGATCATGTTTGACAGCTCACGCCTCTCGGCTCGCAAGGCATCGTATCGCGCGAACACAGTCGCGCTCTGATCTGCGAGGTCTTGCAATGTCTGCAACGACCCGGAAAGATCAGGCCCAGATTTGGCAGCCTCGACGTGAACTACAACCGGACTCGCACTCGATAGACTTGTGGCTGCCGAATGGCCATTCGCAGGGACAACAGGGCGACCCGCGCCCAGCTTGAGCGCTGGTGGTATCAGCTCCTGCTGATCCATGAAGTGTGCAGTCTCAGGAGAGCCTTTCTTCGTCAAGGTAGGCGTAGTATACGCTTTCGGCAATAACGTTACTTCGCTAGCTTTGCGCTGCAGTCCGGGAACGGCCTTTCTGGTGACCGTCATGGTCCGCGCAGGGCTCACTTGAACAGGGCTGTCCGAGATCCCCACTGCTATGTGCGTCCCCATGCCGGACAGGATCGAGTCCACCGACTCTACCATACCGGATGTAGGCGAAGTCGCTCGCGAGGATGCCAGGCTACCTCCAATGCTCGACAAGTCCGGGGTCGGTATGCCCATAAGTTCCCTGACTTTCGCATCTTCGCTGAGCGAAGAGTAAGTGTCATTTTCCGAAAGTAGCGTCCATGAAGGGGAAATGGTCCGTATCGTCAAGTCGCGTGTTGATTCTGAACTTAGGGACTCCACGGGGGAGTCCGCTCGATGAGCTGGTGCATTCTCTGGAGGTGGTGGTGGCAGTGGCTTCTCGATGTCGACTCGCCGGATGCGTTGCTTAGGAAGTCCGGGAACGGGACTGCCACCATCGGTCGCAGTACGCTCATGAGTTCTGGCGATGATTGTGACCACCGATGGCTGGTTGCGAGTGCGCTCCAGCACATTGAGCGGCGCACTTGTTGACCGCGCATGGTTGACATCCTCGATCAGTCTTGGCTTATAGCCACGTAGCTTGAATGGCAGGGCTCGTGGAGCCTGTGGATCACCGGAGGCGCCAGCTGAGGTCAAGATGGGTATCGCGTTACGGTCCAATCTTGTGGTGGAGCCTTTACGTGGTGGCGAGACGTGACGGCCAGAATGTTCGCCAGTGCCGTTAGCTCGTCGCGAGTCGTCCAAGGAGAACGAGCGACGTCCATGAGTGGGAGCGACCCGTAGTAGGTTGTGATGGTCGGCGGCATTGTTCGGTTTCTGCACCTGCGCAGCTGGAGGGAAGAGTCGATATCCTACCCTCTCGTGACTCTCCGCACGTGATGGCTGTGGACGCCGTAGCTCAGGTGTAGCACTCCTCAACAGCCCAGGCATCGTGTTCGACATTATGAAGTCCATGCTTGCGCGTTGCGCGCTGCAATTCAACCGTAAAGTGATGTGTTCGATATTGTCCTGCAACGCAAATCTCCAACCCGCAAGTTGCGAGGTGCATGCAGACCATGAACGCAGGAATGCTGACAGAAAGTGGAATACTACGATACCTCAAATGTGCATCGATCTCCGGATGCACATGGCTATGGCCCAAACCATCGCCGGCGGACTTTTAGCCAGACGTCGTCGAAACACGCCTCAAGCCGTCTCTGTCGCTCGGCGTCTCATGCCGGCTAGGACTCCCGGACTTGATGGCCGTCTGCACTGTTCAGGAGGGAGAGCGACTGCCGCTGCGACAAACGAGATCCGGCGCGTCGTGTAGCTACCATTGCATTCACCTAATGTCTCTACGATGCGTACTGTACCGCCTAATTGGACGTGACAGGTAATTGCACTCTGCCGTAGCTTGGTCGATCGCGCGCGGCGCAGGCGGCGCACGCCCTGGGATGGAGGGCCAGTCAGGGCCATGAGTAGTGGGCATGCAGCAGAGTAGGCGCTCGAGACGATGATTTGAAGATGCGCATATGGCATGTTTCAGAAAGAGTGTTTGGACTTGGACTCCTGGAAGCGATCTTGGATCTCCCGTGGCCCGTGCAGGTCAGGTGAGACCACGCCCAGGAATTTGCCAACCTGCACCACTTGGAGAGAACAAAAAAGATACAACATTCGAGAGCTTCGGGGCTTTGGAGAATGGCGCTGTGTACGATACGCTTATACTTGACGACGATTTTCATCATGATCGACTTTAGTAGCATCTATGAGCGCTTGCCGAACTGCTTGTCGAAGTCCGTGAGGACCAGCCTGTACCGTACATTCTTATTGCCCTGTACACGCTCAACGACCTCCTTGCACCCAGCCTCGGAGATGGGGATCTCCTCTATCCACGACTTGATGTTCTGCTTCGATGCACTATGAATACGTTAGCATCGGAAGATGGAGTGACCAGTCCAGACAAGTGCAAAACTTACAGCTCGAACATGGCGATCATCTCAGGCCTATTTCCGATGTGTGAAGCACCAATGTAGCATCCATTGGGAGCGAAGTCCTGTGCCATGAGCGTGGGCAGCGGCTTGTCGCCGAGACCGACGTTGTGGAACTTGCCCATGACCTTGAGCGTGGAGAAGTAGTCGGGCAGGTTGAACTTGTCGGTGGCATCGGCAGCATTGATGATGAAGTCGAAACGGAAGGCGTACGGCTTGAACCAGTCCTTCTCGCTGGTCACGATGAACTCCTTGGCGCCCATTTTCAATGCGTCCTCCTTCTTGCCTGGGCTGTGCGAAAGCACGTAAACCTCAGCGCCGAGAGCGACTGCCCACATGACAGCAAAGTGGCCGAGACCGCCCATACCGACAATGGCAACCTTCTTGCCTGGTCCCGCGCCGAGACGAACAAGCGGGCTGTAGACGGTAAGACCAGCGCACAACATCGGTGCGGCGACTGCGGTCTCGATGTTGTCCGGGATCTTGAAGGTAAAGTATTCGTGCGCACGCATGTGCGACGAATATCCACCCTGCGAGATCGTGCCATCCTTGTATGGTGCACCATAGGTGTCAACTGAGTTCGGGCAGTAGTTCTCCTGGTCGGCCTTGCAGTTGTCGCAGTCCAAGTCGGCTTGGATCTGGGCTCCCACACCAACGCGGTCTCCGACCTTGATGGTCTTCACGCCTTTTCCGACCTTGATCGCCTTGCCGACCACCTCGTGGCCGACACAGATGGGTAGTGGGCACTCTCCCCAGCCGCCTACTATAAGTCAGTGTCTATTTCTCTACTATACCTGTGGCCACGACGCTCACCTGTGATTGTGTGGATGTCTGAGCCGCAAACGCCGCATGCATCAATGGCAATGTCGATGTCACGATCCTCGAAAGGCTTGAGCTTGAACTGTCCACTGTGTCAGTAGGCGACTCTCCCGCGCCGTACTCTTCCAATCCCATAACGCACCTCTTGCTTCTTGAAGTCAGACCACTTGGACTGATCTTCAATCATGAAGCCCTCAGCTGTATCTGGATATCCCATGGCTGCGGTGTAATGGAGTAGTGGGTACGTAGGGTTGTATGGAATGTTTGTTTGCTAATAGTCGACGTTTGGAGAAGCCGGAAAGATGTAGAAAGAGCAGAGTGAGACGTTCCTACCTCATGCGCGTGGAAAATACTTGAGTGAGGTCATACGCCGTCAGTATGCAGGCGAACAACGTCAATCGTGCAAGTTGCGCGGAGTCCACCACGAGCTGCCGGGAAAATATGTCACTACGGCTCTGTGCAGTGGGCTCTGCGGCAACTCTATCTGCGATTGAAGCCAGTGGAGTCCAGAACCTCCAAGTCAGAGATAATTCCTTTCATGAGCAGTCGAAATCGCCTTCGAGTCTCATGGTAGCGCAGGGTATGGTGGGGCAATCAAGCGGCGATTGAGGTACCAGTGATAGTAGCAACATGCCACGATCTCAGGCGTTCGTATAGCGAAATAGACTCCCGTGGAAGCGTTCGGTGCGCCGTATCAGTGGAGATCATAGCCGGCGTACCTGCGCTGCGGTGGCGATGAGTGCGTCGGTCAACATTATCATCAGTACGAAGCGTCCAAGGGTCCACGGCCTCGATCCCCGCGATTCGGTGCTCGATCGAGCGAACAAACGAAGGCAGGTGTAGCGATGCGCTGCTCGATCGGTGAAGGTAGACCACATACGACAGACCATGTGCCGCAGGTACAAGAGAGATTCAGAGATCACATTCTCTGGCTGCTGCAAGCTGTACCAGTGGGCAACAATGGCAGCCGGAGTACCGTGGAACGAGAGTCAATGTAAGGGGAAGAGCGAGGCAGGAGTGATCTTGAGCGAGAGCAAAGGTGCTCGCAGAGCTGACATGACCATCAATGTACCGTCATGACGCAAGCTACAGCTCATATGTCGATTACACATCTAGCTCAAGTCCAACACTACTCTTCCCTTCAGCTCGGCCCTGTGCATCTTCTCGAATGTCTCCGTCAATTGATCCAGCTTGATCGTCTCAAAGTGCGTCTTCACGAGCCCCCGTGCAGCAAGATCCAATGTCTCGATAGCCTCCCTCCGGTCACCCACAGCGACACCAACGATTTTCTGCGCCTTCGCCACCAAAAACTGCGGGTATGCAGTAGCGATGGGCTGAAGGTCTCCCTCGGGTAGCCCGACACAGACTAAGGTCCCGCCGAACTTCAGCAAGCCCATGCCGGAGGCGTAGGCGCCGTTGGCCGCGGTTAGAACAAGGACTGCTTGTGCGCCGAGGCCACCGGTGGCCTTCTTGACTTCCTCTTCCGCATTGCCTTTTGTGTGGTCGATGAAGACTTCAGCGCCACACTCCTTGACGAGGTCTTCCTTGTTGCCCTGGTCAATGCCGATGACTCTCATACCCATACCACGGGAGGCAATCTGGACGGCGAGATGGCCGAGCTAGAGATGATTTTAGTGGGCTGTCGTCAATGGGCGGCTAAAGGACCACTTACACCTCCACCAGCACCCAGTAGCACGACCCAGTCTCCGCTCTTCGCGTTCGACTTCCTCAGAGCACTGTACACGGTGACACCAGCACACAACATCGGTGCCGCGGCAGCGCTGTCGAGACTCTCCGGGATAGGCGTAACATAGCTTGCCGGCCCAGTCACGTACTGCTGGAATGTGCCAGGAGTGTAATACCCAGACACCTTCTGGTTGAAGCACACACCATCATGCCCACTGAGGCAGGCCGGACAGCTGTCACAGATGGCTGAGATCCACTTGACGCCCACGCGGTCTCCGACCTTGACTGCGGAGTGCTCTGTTCCTGGGCCCATCTTGACGATCTTGCCGACGCCCTCGTGACCTCCGACTTGGCCTGCTTGGGTTGGGGCTGGGAGACCCTTCCAGCTGTTGGTCATGACGCCGAGGTCACTATGACAGACGCCGGAGTGGGATCTGATGGTACTGTGAGCTACTGATAGACAATGAGTGATGAGTCGCGGCGTACAGATTAATCAGGACATCTCCAGATCCCGGCTCAGGCATGTCGAGCTCAACGACCTTGGTGGAGATCTTGCCGGGCTCATCGTAGATGGCGCCTTTGTACTTCTTCGGTAGGTCACCCATGGTTGCGGTGGTTGCTGCTAAAGTGCTAGATCGACTAGAGGAGAAAGAAATCAGGGAGCAGACGAATTGTATTTGCAAGAAGAGATTCGAGATGATGAGCAGCAAGAAGACATGAAAAGCATCAGCTAACGTGATATAGCAAACCTCCACCTGACGCCAACCTCGGATGCCAGACGCGTCTTAACAGGTAGCTACTGCGGCATGACATGCAATCGAAGTTCAGCTACCACAATAGGTAGTTGTAGTCGGTAAGGGATCGAGAGCAGCCGATTTGGAGCTGAGGGGGTGCAGATCGCGGGGCTCAGGGCTCAGTGCCAAGCCATATCACGTGGCCATCGATGGAACTGAATTGAGCGAAGTGGGACGTGCAACATTCTTTCCTACTGCCATACATAATAGACACCAGGCAGAGAACAACGCCTCTTCGTCAGCTTTGTATGGCGCATTCATCTCCATCTGGCCAAACGAGATATCACAGTGAATTGGCTGACAAAGGAAATGACACATACAAGGCTCGCTTGATGGCGCCATAACCAGGGCGACTTACAGCGCATCCACAGCCACCCGCACCGAAACTGGCGAACACGATGCGATCTGTGCAACGCCACTTGCTGGTAGCTATCGGCTCTCGAGCAATGACACGCTTGCATGGCAAATGCGCGACCAGGGCACTGAGCTGGACGAGGCTGCAGCCTTGCTGCGATGTCTCTCACTCTCAGGCTTTATTTGCTAGCACCTATCTGAAGTTGCGATCTAGGTCATTGTAGAACCCAAGAAGGCGAAGCCATTGGGGGCAACCGATTTCCATCACCAGATCTTGAGCACTGCCGGCATCCAGCGAATCGTTCTTGCTTGATGACATTCTGCAAACAAGATCACGATGATCTCCAGCTTCGTGGTAGTGACGGGCAGAGTCTCCACCGTCCTTTCGCGCCTCCATGACATACAACATGGGCCCTTTGACTGTAGCGACCTGTATTGGGATAAGGCCGCTACACAGTAAAGTGCGGAGCGTCAGCTTCTCGTCGATGGAAAATCCAGATTTGTCTTTGCTCTTTCGCAGGAAGGCGTTGTTGTATGGTCCTCTGACATGTATGATAGTAGTATCCTCGTTGTGGAGCAGATATGCGATGATGTGTTGAGGATCGACCCCTGTGACCGACGCGAGCTCAGTGACGCTTCGACACACGCAGCGACGCCGTAGGAAGTCTTGCCAGTTCCAGTCTCGTACTTTCAAGCTCTTGGAGGCTGCCGCGATGAATCCAGCGAGAATCCAACAGAAGAGGGTGATGTTGAAAGGATCGACGCCTTTGATGTGACCTCCGTGAGTGAATCCTATGGCAATTCCTCCTGCGACAAATATCAGACACACTGTTAGCACCCCGAAGACGTACGAATCGCACGGTACGACTATGGCGTCTTCGTCGATAGTCCAACTACGTTGAATGAGCTGCCCGATGTCGTGGAGCTGTGCACGCCACATCTCGTTGGTGAATTCCTTTGCCACCAGGTCCGTGTCGACTCGATTCAGTTTCTTACTTCTCCGGTTGACGCTCTCGGGCTTGTAAGCAAGTCGACGCCTAGCTAATACGCTTCTTGAAAGGGTCGAGATTTGAGGATTCGTGAGCCCATCATCGGCCCCGGGTTCGTCCACTGTCTCCAACGCTGCCAGTGCCTCAAAATCTGCGATGCTTCTAGTCTCAAACATATCGCGCCCGAAGCGGCTGGTGAATGTTTCCAAGTCAAGCATGCTGGAAATGAGCTTCGCTACTTTGGATGAGCAACACAGAAGCGGGACCATGACAGATATAACAGTGTGCGCTGAGGAAGTCGTCACCTTATCGCTGTCCCCGGCTAGATCGTCAAGTTCCTGCATGCGCCAAGAAAAAGACCAAGCTGGACCTTCAGCAGCCTTCTCGATCGGAGCAGATCTCACGGCTCGAGCTGTTTGGACCAGGATCCGAAAAGCATTGTAGCAGGCGACGAGAGACTGAGCAGATGCCGATGCCTCAAGTTTCCCGTCGCGATATTCTGAAACCAGCGTTGAGTGAGATGCGAACCCTGTGCCGTATACCAGAGAACTTGCGTTGAACTTCTTCACTGTTGCTGCAGGGGCTGACTCGTCGTCATCTCTGTCGAAGTACACCTTCGCCACGTCGGCATAGCTTTCGCCCTTGATCTCTCGTAGCAGGTGATCCAACAGCGAGACCACACCCTTCCGAACCGCCGCCATTTCCATGTTGTACAGCCGATGTTTCAGCATACCATTGGGCTTCACAGCTCCCTCAGAAGCGAGATTGTATATGGCGGCCTTGGCTTTGTTATCCTCAGAGTTGTGATCGTCGTCGTCGGTACGGAGTTTGCTGTCGCCCACAATTCCTGTCTGCTCCGCCAAGATTTCAAGCCTCAGTTCTTGTGTCATGTCATCCCCATTGTCGATCGATATCTCTGCATTTTGCACTGCATTTGCTTCTAAAAGCTTCAATTTCGTGCTCAGCGTCGCTAGAGTAGCAATACATCGTGTCTGGAATGACTGGGAACTAATGCTCCGAATACAGAGCCTGGCCATGATCGCTGTGATGTAATCGATGAGTGTGAAATACGTCTTGAAGTTCTCGGATTCGAGCCTGACAGGGTGTCGCTGCGATGCGTCTGGATTCAGTCGTAATGTCAGAGCCTCCCTTGCGCTCGAGTAATCATCCTGCTGGAATAAGGTCCTGTAGGATCGCATGTACATGACTTGTGTGTCGAGTTCGCATATTTCTAGGTTGCAGATGATCTGGTCCGCGATGTCAAAAAGGTCGTGTAGTAGTGGTCGTGTGCCTGAACCCATGCTTCCGCCCTTTGGACACACCAAAGGCTTGTCATCGTCTATGGCACCAAGGAGACGCTTGACCTCTAGCTCCACGAGGTTGAAGCGGTCTAGTTCTTTGATGCCATATGCACTAGTGTCGTCAAAGGTCGTCAACTCCTCCGGACGTGGCTTGACTGGATCCTCTTCATCTGTTTCACTGTGTCGTTGAATGCAGCTTCTGATAAGATTAATGTTGGTGCTGTTCGAGAAGCCGTCGCGTATCGTTGTGCCATCAGTCAAGGCGTAGGATTGTTCACCACTGGATTTGGCAGGAACTGGGACAGCCACAGGGTATTTGCGCCACTTGCGACCGGATGAACGGCTTTTGACAGGTGAGTCTGCGATCTCGTCCGCCATTGGATGGGCAGTCTTCCGTACTTCTGCCCCGTTGTCTTCCGCAGGTGAATGGGCCGCACAGACCAATTGTTCATGTAAAGTTTGGACAAAGCAGACGCGCAGAAAAGCCGATGAATTGCTTAATAATGAGGTGGGTGGAGCTGAGGGCGCAGAGGACGTCTGATGTACAGAATGCGATCTCATGGGTAGTGAATCTCCTGGTGCCGTAAAGAGGCCGTGGAAAGGAGGCGCAGCGCTGCCGTATCTGTACGATAAAGCCTCAGGAAGAGTGATCCGACATTCTGTTCACAAAATGTCGGGAAGAAGTGATGTGTAGAGGTATCGCTGTGGTGGCTTAGGCGGTTGCCTTTCCTGTGCACGAGTACACATCAGTCCAATAGTCTGCATGCACGCGTGCGGCATGAATAAGTAGCTGCATATGCGTTGCAGGGCGCAGCGGCTGGTGGGGCAATCACACCGCACACGCATAGCCTCCACAAATGTGAATAGAGACATGATGGACTGCCTTGCGTGGAATTGGCAAGAAACAATCGCAGCCTATCGACTCATACAGCCTCGAGCTGGAGGATGCTGGGTAGACACGTCACTCGTCATGCTGCGAGGTCCTATGGGGCAGTGTATAGAGGCCGCCCATGCAGTAGTTGGCATAGCCCTCTACGAATGTCGCAGATAAGTCCCTACATCTTCTCCGATTGCAATCCAGTAGTCAAGACGTACTGCGAGGTCAAAGATGGCGGACCCGTCCGATTGGGCTGCATACGAGGCCGTCCAGCAGGCCAAGGAGAAAGCAAGCAATGTTCGAACACATCCTGATGATCAAGAGGATGAGGTGCCTGAGAAGGATCCGGTAGACCAGATGGGTGTGGAAAGCCGCCGTGTCGTCAAGAAGCTTATACAAGTATCTCGAGACCGCTACGCGGACTCTTTCGACGTGATTGCTGCCGAGAAGTACCAAAGACGCCACAAGGTCAAAGATCCAGACAAGCCATTCCGGGGATATGCCGTGATTCAGCGTCTAGTAGTGGATCACCAAGGCAAAATGGCAGAGACTCGGCTCGAAATACGTTCCAGGAAGCTATGCGCTGTGATCAAAGAGCTGGGTGCCAACCTCGGTGGACAGGTGAACCTCGACACGATCCCGATTGTCTTCAAAAGGCCCTTCCAAGCGTTGTTCTTTCTGTATCGACCGCTCGAGCACTACCTCACGATATCACATCCAGCAGGGGCGCTCAGAGAAGAGATCGAACTTCTTGTTGCGTTCATCAGATCTCCAGTCGGATTAAAGACTGCAATAAGAGCGTACAAAGAGCAAGTGGAGTTGCACAAAGTGAGCTACGGACTTCTCTGGTCTTTGTATCCCCCGGGGACTGTTGTTTACTCCAACGACGGCGTTCTCGAAAGTTGTTCTGTCGTGGAATCGACGCAATACGTGGAGGACCAATTAGGCGGAGGAGCACTGGTGATAAATCTTGTTCAGGGCCATCACAATGGCGAACACTACGGCTTGGTACGCGAGACCGAGGTTATCAACGCTTTCCCAGGCATCATCGCAATCACTCCAGAGAACCTGACCGTTGTGCCATTCGATACGATCAGGCCCGACCTCCGGCGCCTCG
>JAVRRP010000670.1:0-14976 GCA_036872775.1 Oleoguttula sp. CCFEE 5521 | reverse complement strand
GTGTCACAGCATGCAGACGACTGGCGTTGTCGATCGCAGCTATCTCACGAGAACTCTCGGCAGTGTAGATTCCATGTGGATTTCGTTGATAGCAGAGGTTCACAGGAACGTCGTTCACTACAGCGACGATGCCACATGTCGCAGCGTCTGGTCGGAACAGATGCCTGAGCTTGAATACCTAAGGCATGGATGAGCGAAGGTTCGGACAGTGTGTACAAGAGGGAAGAGGATGGTGTTACGTAGACATACCAAGTCAGCTTGCGTGGCCTCGTCTGCGCTAAGAATGCAGCCAGCACACGGGAGGCTGAAGACCAGGTCTTGCGATTCGATATCTAATAGGCATGCACATTAGTATCTATTGACTCATTCTCCAATGGCTCTACTTGGCTTGACTCACCGTACGTCAGCAGCTCAATCCCCTTTGAAGTCGTCCCTCTGCTCTCAGCTCTCACCGGCAGCGCGTTCACACCCGTCAGCACCAGCACAGCAAGCAACACCAGCAAGTCGAGTAGGCTGCGTGAGTGCATCGTCGCACCCGCCACGCTGCCGCTTCACATATCAACAGCAACACTCTCCTCGTCGCTCCTGTAAAGCTGCGCGCGTGATGATGACAAGTAGTCAGGAACAGGTGGCTGTCATGATGTTAGGCAGCGACATAAGCTCGACTGAGGCTGTGTTCAACTCCGTCCAACTCCGACGTTCCTTCGCCTGACCTTCCTTGCTTGAACACAATCTTGAGCTTCGATATGACTTGTGCATGAACGCTCAGACATTGAAGTCGACGGCATCCACTACCTCATCGCTATTGACTAGCTCACAATCAGCTCCGTGACCATCAATACAGCGCACGACTGATCTCCTATCTATCGCTGCTCCTGATCCCACACCACAATTGGCACTTTCGTATCTTTCGATACCCTTCAAACATGGTACGTCCTCGAACCCATCCAACCCTCCCCATCACCCCACCAACTCATATATCCTAGCTCCCCCTCTCCCTCCTCACAGCCTCCCAAGGCCACCCCATGCTCGTCGAGCTCAAGAACGGCGAAACGCTCAACGGCCACCTCCTTAAATGCGACACCTACATGAACCTCACCCTCAAAGAAGTCGTGCAAACTTCCGCCGAGGGTGAGCGCTTCTGGCGGCTGCCGGAGTGCTATGTTCGCGGCAACAATATCAAGTATCTCAGAGTGCCGGACGAGATTGTTGACATTGTGAAGGAGCAGCAGAATCAGGCGCAGCAGGCGGCGCAGAGTCAGAGAGGTGGACATGGAGGTCGGGGAGGTGGCATGAGAGGTGGGCCGGCTGGAAGAGGGGACAGGGGAGGAAGGGGTGGAGGTGCTGGGCGAGGGGATCGAGGTGGACGAGGAGGGCGAGGTGGGCAGAGGGGTGGCAGGGGCAATTAGGAAGCCTCTTCGCAAGGGCAGGGAGGTGGGGGTGGACGAGGCGATCAAGGCGATCGAGGCGGTCGACGCAGGCGACGTGGCGGAAGAGGCGCTCACACGCCGTCACCACCTCCGACATTTCACCTTCCCATCAGGAGTGGGAGAGGTGGATATCAGGCAGCCCACGTGCCGCCGCTACCAACACCAAGATCTGCCATTGGCATCAGGGATGGGGAGGGAAGCCAATGGAGCGTTCAGACATCCACACCCCCACCAGCATCACCAGGCCTCTTCGCTGCTGATCTCAGCGCCCGACTGGACCGACTACAAGTACAAAACCAGTCAGCAAGTTCAACTCAGGAGAGCAGGTCCCCACTCAGCAGGCCGCTGATGAAAACTCGACAGATCAGCCCAGCACACTCTCCCCGTCCGCTACCTCAGCCCTCCGCATCAACCAATCAACGCAGGCAGATCAGCCCAGCACACTCTCCCAGCCCAATACCTCAGCCCTCCACATCAAACACTCAGCGCAGGGCCGTCAGTTCCCCGTACCCACCAGCTCGCATACCTCAGCCCCTCAGTTCACATCCTATGGCCAGGCACTTCAGTCTAAGGCTCCCACCAGAGCCTCTACCTGTGGTCCAGCCGACCCCTCCCCGCAGGGAAATCAGTCCGGCGCGCCCGCCGACTTGGGCTGCTAATGCCTGGGCGAATGATGAGTCGAAGCCAGCAATCGAGCTTTATTGGCATTCACCACCTGCGCTTGGGAGTCGGCGGAGGGATCCGGCGCCTTAATCACGTATCTGCACGGTCGCTCGGGGGGTTTAGTAGAAGGTCGTTGGGAGGGAGGAAATGGTGCGGCTGGGGAGTATGAAGACATGGGTTATATGTACAGAGCTACACTGCTCGTATGCCGTCGCTTACACAGATCTTACATTTTTCCATACAGCGCTAAGTGACGATCTCGCCCACGTCTACCATTTGCGGCTTCCATCGCTTCGTCTTGCCGTTCTCACCCTCCACTTCACTCGGGAGGACCACCTCTTCTGGTGACGGACTGTACAGGTACCAGCTCCTCAGTGCCGCGGCCGCAGCTCGCACTCTAGCCTCGTTCAGACTCCCTCCTGCGCCCTCTCCTAGCTTCTCCTCGCCGCTGTAAACTCCCACTACGAAGACTGGACTTCTTGACAGTCGGCCGGTCTCGCTGATGAGTCGCGCAACGGGAGGCTCGAAGTTTTCTCTCGCGCATAGTCGGGAGAGATCTCGTGTAGGGTGCGTGAATGCAAACAATGTGTGTAATGCGAGATGTCGCGACAGGACATGTGCATTGTGGAACGCTTTCGTCGCTGCCGGTCCGGCATGCAGATGTAGTGCGCCTGTGAGTGCGCGGATGAAAGTTGCGCTTGCGGACTCGACTGTGGAGGCGTCTGTTGGGGTGGCGGGTTGAGGTGGGGTGGCTACGGATTCTGAGATAGCCTCCGAGGGATAGGAGGTCAGAGGCGCACCGGCAAAGGGTGGTGCATTGGGATCCTTCGTCAGATCGGTCTGGAGGTCGCCGAACTGGTCGTCGTAGACTATCCGACTTGAGACGCCGCGGCGGTAGTTCCAGGCTTCGTTTCTGCGGCCACTGCCGAGTCGGCGGAGGGTGGGCATGTCCTTCACTCTCGTCATGCCGTCTTCGCTGAGGGCATTGCCTGGTGTCACGCGCTTCAGCTGTAGCAGTCCAGGATCGACCTCTTGTCCCGGCGCTGCGACGACTTCGACGCCCCATTCTTGCCGCATTACTGCCAGTGTCGCGGGGCCAACATATGCATACTGCGCCGCAAAGAGCACTGGCATTGGGAGCCGAGGATAATGACACAGCAGATGTTCCGTCGTGTAGTAGCCGAGTATGTCAGAGCCCAGTATCGCTAATGAAGAGTTATTGTAGTCTGGCCGTGGATCGACAGACCGATCTATCAGACAACGTGCCAGTGTCTGTATGGGGAGTTTCGAGGGTAGTGCTAATCGAGCATGTAGAGCGGAGAGCTTTGCTGATTGCGTCGCTCGTAGGGCAGAAGGGGCGTTCAGTCCAGGCACGAAGTCAGTTGATCGTGGAGGTCTTATGGGCGTCTCGTCCAATTCCAATGGTACATCATCCCCTTCGAGCGTTTCTGATGCTGCTACAGTCGATGCATGCCGTCGGCCGCTGAATGATCTTCTCCGACTTCTTTGCCAGTGTGCTATCGGTCGGACTCCATCATGCTGTACTCTTCTCGTCTCGCCTCTGCATTCGCTGGAAAATGGACATCGACTCTGTGATGGTATCCGCGGATTTCGGGGAGGTTGTATTTGTGTAGCCCATCGATCCACCCGCACTCTCTTCATCAATCTCTCCATTCGATCCTCCGCTGCCTACTGTAGTGAATGCAATGCAACAGTCCCCAGGGCGCCGATTGTATGATGTATTGAGATTGCCCTCGTGCTCCCCTACCCAGAAATTCGAGGACTGGATGCCGCTCACCGCGGGAGAGACGCGGGATCAGCCGACGTCTGCGAGACCACCACCACAGCTCTATCTCGGAATACACCACCTTCCACTGCGTGCCGCGCAAGACTCAAGCACCCACACCGCCATCATGCGGCCCTCTCTGATCCTTCGCAGTGCTGGTGGCAAGATCCCGTACGCCCATATCTCTCAATGCGTGTCCAAGCTTACTTCCAACTGACCTCCCCGCTAGCTACCCCAAACACGTCTGGTCTCCTGCCGGAGGCTGGTACGCACAGCCCGCGAACTGGAAAGCGAATACTGCGATCATGCTCGGAGTGGTGTCTGGTGTTGTGGCCATGGCGTGGAGCGTGAGTGCGGACAGGGAGCATAGGTATAAGATGCCAGAGGTGCGTAGTACCGACTTAGACACTAGCACGAGAGATGCCGCTGGAGTTTATGAAGCAGTACTGACTATCTGTACAGCCGGACAGGTTCTTTCCGTCACGATACTGGTCGAGGCAGATCCGGGAGCACGAAAGGGCACAGAGGGAGGCTGGTGGGTCATGAGACTACCGGACGGACGGTGGCCGAGGTGGGCAGGCACAGGCGTTACGGCGGCTTACGAATTGAAATTGAAGGCTCTGTGTACATACGGTGCAGTAAGAAGCTTCCGAAGACACGCAAAGTGCTGCATTGCTGGCTTCTCTTTGGGATTCGCGAGTCTCTTGTGGTGCTCTACCGTATGTCGATATTGCGAGATGGGTGTAGCCACTGTGAGCGAGAAGTGACTGGAGCGCTATTCTAGGCTTTGCTAGGGAGCTGAATGCCCGGCAAAGAAGGTCGGGAATCTTTCGTGCTCTCTCTGGTCTGCGTTGGAAGGTGCGACCGACAACGACAAAGTGGGTATAACCACACACTATAATCGTGCACTTGGGAAGAATCCTTGTGAGTTCAGTTCCGTCTATCTCATACATACTACGCGTTCTCGCCAGTGTATCTCTCTGATCACATACGCACGGTGAGGCTGATAGCACCTTTCCCGCCTATATATCCTACTGTCGAGAAAGCGTCTTCGTCATGTCGGGCGAAGGTGATGGTCGTAAGTATACCTTAGCAACATATCGATCCTTTTGATGATTTCCCGGCGCTAACCATAGTAGCAACACAAGCAGGACAGACAATGGACATGGCCTTGCGGCCCACTGTCCCTATACAAAGATCGGGAGTGCTGTTCTCCCTCCGTGGCCTTGCAGCACCTCACCAACTTTCCGACGCGGTCAATGTGACCATTACAAAGCCGACCTTGAGCCAACGCGAGATCGAAGTATTGCGCGTCTCCTTTGTGCAGTATAGCGCGTCTTTTTGGGACAATGTGGCCTCATTCGCCAGATAATATACCTGCTGCACTGCTGTTTCGGCACGTAGTCTACGCGACTTCTTGGTCGCAAAGGTGTTGAAAGCATCAGCACCGACTTGGAGATGCGAGATCTTTGCCAACGAAGGCACAATAATCGAAGACGAGTAGGAAAGGGGTCATTTTGAAGATCCCCGCGCGATCTTGACCACTGCCCAGTTTCGGACTATCAAAGAACGACTGGAGACGGAGATTGAGAGATGCTGGTTCGAAGTAGGTCACGAGATGAGCATTTTCACCGGAAGGGACTTCGAGATTAGCGAACTAAAGGCTCTATACGAGCAACATCACGGAGTAAAGTCGGATGCGCAGGCAGGAATCGTCAATGGCATCGCGCGTATGGAGGCGTAAAGGCGATGGGAAGAATCACGAGGAGCGATCATCGATATGCAGTGCAACACTGCACCGTCGTACAAAAGCCTAAAGCCCTCCACGAAAGCTTAAAGAACGCAATGCGTCAGCCCGCATGTGTGGGGAAGTCGTACCTGACAGACTCATGACCCGCAGCGACTGCAACACCTCCGCTCTGACAACACGACACGATCGAAGATGAGGGGCCGACCGGGAAGCAAGTACGAGATGCTACTGTGTACCCACACTCCGGCAAGGTGTAGTAGAACTCTCATCGTCTCCCTTCTCCAATCTACACCGCAGCATCGCATTCCGTTTGATATAACACAGAGCACGCAGGTCATCTCGAGACACCACATAGCCCTGCCATCGTCCCATCATGCCTCCACTTTCCCGTTGTATTGCCTATCTCATCGGCTTAGCGTTTGCCTCAGCCCAGTCATGCCCAGACTACCTCGACTGCGCCCTCGAGCCGCATGGCCCGCTTTCTGGAGGTCGCTATAATCTGTCCTACCAGCGGCCTACTTACGAATGCCGCACAATTCACATCGCCGACGTCGACGCTGAGACTGAGGCCATCAAGGGCAGGATCGCGGACCCGGACTTGAGACAGCTCTTCGGGAATGCCTATCCAAATACGCTCGACACTGCGGTCAAGTGGAAGGGCTACGCGAATGGTACTGATGAGGAGCTGACGTTCCTCATCACTGGAGGTACTCATCCACTCCATTACTGGCCCTGTACTCCGCTAACAATGCCAAGACATAGACGCTATGTGGTTAAGGGATAGTAGTAATCAAATGCAGTCCTATCTCCCCAACCTGGTGCCATCGACCAAGAACAGTTCCCTGGCCTCTCTCTATCGCGGCGTGATTAATCTGCAGGCCCGCTACCTACTCACCTCGCCCTACTGCAACTCCTTCCAGCCGCCAGTCGAATCCGGCATTCCGCCCGCCAACAACACCTCGGCAAGCGACGACACCGTACACCCGACCTACAACAATCAGTCTGTCTTCGAGTGCAAGTATGAGCTAGACTCCCTCGCTGCGTTTCTGGAAATCAGCACGAATTACTGGCAGTCCACGAATGATACTGCATTTTTTGGGAAGTACAGTTGGGCCGGCGCAGTCGAAGCGGTCCTTGATGTCGCGGACGCCATGAGGACGCCGACCTACGCCGCGAATGGAAGCGTCCTCGCCTCGCCGTACACCTTCACCCGCGAGACCACTCGTGCTACAGAGACTCTCGCAAATGACGGTATCGGCAACCCAGTCCAGAACGGCACAGGCTTGATCCGCTCTGCGTTCCGCCCATCCGACGATGCGACTATCTACCAGCTCTTCATTCCCGCTAACATGATGTTCGCCCGCTACCTCGTCACAGCCGCGGACATTGTAGATGCCCTGGGCTCGCACGATGCCCTTTGTAAGCGTATGCGAGACATGTCCTGTGAACTTCGTCAAGCTATCACAAAGCACGGCATCGTCGATGTACCCGGCCATGGTCAAGTCTATGCCTACGAGATCGACGGCTACGGCTCGCAGAACATCATGGACGACGCCAACATCCCCTCCCTCCTCTCCGCACCTTTCCTCGGCTACCTCGACCGCACAGACCCCATCTACCAATCCACTCGCTCCCTAATCCTCTCCGCCCAGAACTCCTACTTCATGCGTGGCCCAGTCCTTTCAGCCGTGGGTGGTCCTCACAACGGTCCAGGCTACGCATGGCCAATGGCAAGTATCGTGCGGATCTTCACGAGCGATGACGATGAGGAGATTCTTGGGCAGCTGGGGATGATTCTGAGCAGTACGGATGGGTTGGGTTTGATTCATGAGAGTGTCAATTCGTTCAATGGGAGTGATTGGACGAGGCAGTGGTGAGTGGATGGTTTCGTCTTAGTACTGATGAGTAGGACGCTGACTGGATATCTAGGTTCTCGTGGGTGAATGGGCTGTTTGGACAGTGCATCATTGATCTGAGCAATCGCAAGCCGGAGATCTTGAAGGCGAGCTTCCAGTGAAAGGTCTGGGACGCTTCGCTAGCTGTCTTGCTAGACCTCAACAACTCTGAACCCTAAGACCCTTGTTGTAACGCCTTCGTAATGTACATAGAGCAATGCTATCGCTCTCCAGAGCCATTTCGAACGGGTCCACCAGCCATGGAATTCACACAGTTGTGGCGTGGAGATTTCCATGACCATGCCGAGTCACCTGGCAAAGTCATGATGGGTCATCTATAGACGTGTTCTTGCCCGAGCCGTGGCATAGAGGCACCGCTTGTGGACACCTCGGTGGCTAGAATGGCCAGGCGATCCACCGTCCGAACTTCCGTCGTCCACCAAATCCCTGTCGGAGGTATTCGCGGGTGGCGCTTTTATGCACTGCAGTAGCGGCCGCGATATCGTGCCGAGAGAGAGGGCTTGAACGCTAATGTTTCATCATCTTTCGTCAACACATTATTCGCACGTGAAAGAGATAGGAGTGTATCGGATGCTGATGGCAGTGATCTTCCTAGCCATACGAAATGAGCTGTCTCCACAGAATGGCGTCGCAGCAGTCCCCAGTCGTTACAGCTCATGCGGCAGTCAGGAGCTGGGCGACGGGGTACCTGCATCAATGTAGCTCCAAATAGCGTGCACTTTGACATGTGGTGACGAAGCAGCGTGTTGGGACACAAGATCTGCGGGCTTGAGTCGCCATTGGACGCGTATCTGAACTGCTACAGCTCGCTTGTATCTCCACTCGCCCTCATACCTCGCACTGCATTGCTAGAGGATGGGTTTGCCTCGTCAAACACTTTCTCCTGTCCATCCTCATTCTTAGCCATCACTACACTCGCGCTTGGCCAGCCCACCACGCAAACGCCATCCGATAGAGGGCATCAGTTATCGAAGACACCCAAGCGCTGGACGTCTTTGGGCTGCTCCCTGGTCTTCAGAGCGTTCCCACCATTCGCGCAGTGAGCAGGACAATTGCCTGCTCCCACAGTCTGCAAAAGCTTGAGAGGTCACAATGAGTACACCCGTGGGCGAGCGCCCAGAACCAAGCTATCCGACCGAGGGCAACGATGCTACACTGGGCATCACGCCTTCGCACAACGGCACCGATGCGCGACGAGAGAGAGCCGGGACTTTGCCATCCTACAATGTCAATCGAGGGGATGATCGACGACCGAGCCACGAGAAGTCCTCTGATGGGGAAGGGACTGTAATAGGAGAGCACGAACACTCCCACGAACCCTTCAAGCCTCAACAACAGCAGCGTCCCCGCGCTGGCAGCCATCTCACAGTAGATACGCAGCATGAGGACGGAGACCTTCTACAGGCAATGTACTCCCCCTCGCAATCACGCGAGCAATCGAATCGCATGGCGGACGACTTGATGTTGCACAAAATCGAGCGACAGGTGTCTGAAGCCGCAGATGCCGAGGTGACGAGGAACAAGAGTCGCACTACAGAGGACGAGGAGGGGATATACCGGACCAAATCCAGGAAACGGGAAGATCACGTGGACGAGTTCGACATTGCGACAAATCCGGTGCACGAGAAGACGACGATATACAAACCGCCTGAGAATCCAGCCTCTACCTTCAGCAAGTTTGTGAAGAAGGTGCATGGGTCGAACTGGCTGGTGCGATACTTTACTTACATCACACCGCTCACGCTCATCCTGCTTGCGCCTTGTCTGGTGGGATTCTTGGCTTTCCCAGACGTCACTGTGGGCGGAGTTTATCTCGGCTGGTTCATGGTCTGGTGGGAGATTGTATGGCTTACCCTTTGGCTTAGTCGCATCATAGCAAAATGTCTTCCCTGGCCGATTGGATTGGTCTCTGGCTTGTTCACCAACAATAACAAGAAGTGGCGAGATATGGGCAAGCAATTGGAGCTTCCAGCAACCATCTTCTTTTGGTGGATATCGATCGAAGTCTCATTTCTACCTCTCATGACGAATCGACAGCGAATTCCCACGCCTGGAACACCGCACTGGATGGGTGTTATGAACAAGGTTTTGATATCGTTCCTCGTGCTGGCCACGCTGAACTTCGTGGAAAAGATCATTATTCAGCTGATCGCTATGAGCTTTCATAAGAAGACGTACCAATGGCGCATCGAGATCAATCGATTCCAGATCGGCTCGTTGACGAAGCTATATGCGTACTCGAAGGAACGCATCGAAATGGACGACTCCGAATTTGAAGAGCAAGGCAGTGGAGTGGTCTCCGGCGCGCTTACCCCAGGTGCGTTCGTCGATGGCGCAGCCAAGCAGACGAAACAATTCATGACCAAGTTCGGCGATGTGGCTGGAAAGATGGCGGGCGACTTCACCGGCAGACAAGTGACGAAGAGTACACACCCTAGTCAGGTGACCATTGCGCTGCTTTCCTCTACTACCGGTGCCCAGGTACTCGCTCGGAGACTCTACCGGACTTTTGCAAGCGAAGAAAAGGAGACAATCTCCGCCGGAAATCTCCACAATGCATTCGAGGACCCGGAGGAAGCCGCCGCTGCCTTTAGCATGTTCGACAAGGATCTGAACGGCGATATCTCCATGGAGGAGCTGGAGGCTGTGTGCGTTGAGATCGGGCGTGAGCGTAAAAGCATTACGGCTTCGCTGAAAGATCTCGACTCCGTCGTCGCGAAGCTGGACGACGTCTTCATGTTCATCGTCGTCGTGATAACGATACTGGTGTTGATTTCGCTGATCTCGACATCCGCTGCTGCCGGCCTTACTAGCGCCGGTAGTGCGGTGCTTGCGCTCAGTTGGTTGTTTAGTGCAACGGCCCAAGAGTTCTTGCAGTCGATAATCTTCGTGTTCGTCAAGCACCCTTTCGATGTCGGAGACCGAGTGCAGATATACGGTAATACTGGTGCGGCTCTTAAGGGGGATGATTACTTTGTCAAGGAGGTGAGTAAAGTGTACTCCTCTGTCCACGGAGAACCGAAAACGGGGTACGATCCCAAGGACCGAGACGCTGATTTCTCTCGCAGATCTCACTACTCTACACAACATTCAAGAGTGCGTACACTTATCGCTGAAAACGTTGATTCACCGTGCTAACGTCGGCAACAGAAATGGAAGGTCAAGTGGTGCAAGCACCAAACTCCTACCTCAACACCCTCTTCATCATGAACCATCGCCGGTCCGGTGGTCTCGCCGAAGCACTCCCCACTGTGATCAAATGGGGGACGACCATGGAACAGATGAAAGAACTCCGCGAACGCCTGTTGGACTTTGTCAGGGAGGAGAATCGAGAGTACCTGCCAAACATCCTCACGGAGCTTCGCGAACTCACCGAGGTCTACAGTCTGACTCTTAATGTGATTTTTTTCTACAAAAGCTCGTGGCAGAATGAGGGACTCCGTCTCGCGCGCCGAAATAAATTCATCTGCAAAATGATGGTTATCATGCAAGAACTTGGCATTGAAGGCCCACTCATGCGCCACGCAGGACTGAAGCAGTCGTTTCCGATGTACTATCAGCCGGTGCCATACGCTCATATGCCAGGCATGGGCGTCGGTGGTCAGCCAGACGTGCCCGATGGCTACCAACCCGACGAGTTGCATGCCGCGGAGAGCGGTCGAGATGCGCCAATCGGCTCTGCGCTCGATGGTCACGACTCCCGTACTGGCTCGGCTGCTTTCTCGCCAGCTTCGCAACGCATCCGCAGTGGCTCGATCCTGCGCGACCCATCGCACAGCCGCAATCGCCGCGAGTCACTCTCAGCGATGCACAAGCGCGTTGACTTTTCGCTTGGCGCCTCGGCCAACACGTCTTCGAACGAAGGAGGAGACGTCTACGAAGATCGCGAGCGTGACCGCTTGCCTGCTAACATAGCAGAAATGCTCTCGCGTCGAAGTGCAGCCGATCGCCGTCTCAGCTCCGAGGGCGCGTCGCGCCACAGCGGTAACCAGGGACATTCCAGCAGTCTTTCCCGACAGGAGACTGGAGGCCTGCTGAGACGGGCTACAGATAATAGCCACGGCTCTCGCGGCCCGAATCACAGGAATCGTTTCCAAAGGTGGCGGCCAGGGACTGGAGACGAAGCTGAATTGATGGAGAGCGGGATGGCTGATATTCCCGAGGTGCCACCTAGTACGGCGAATTCAGGGACCAGACTTGAGAATAGAGGCGGGGTCGCATGGAGAGATGAGAGGGAAGCTGCGGCGATGAGGCCGCTTGGGCGGAGCGTCACGGAGGGGATCGAGATGAGGAGGCTGTAGCATGGCCAACGCACCGAGAGGTGGACACGATGACATTGTAGGAAAGCAGGTGTGTACTTTAGCGGGTTCGTGACGACTGCATAGAGGGTAGTGGTCGGCGCGCCCTACACTGGGTAGACTTGTTAGACTATAGATGTGTGTATGATGAACAGAGCAGACTCGACTAGCGCACGAACGCCCGGGGTGGTTTTGGCATCTCTAGGGGTGAACGCATGACTTGATCTACATGCGCTGCATGATCGATGCTTTCAGTCACCTTCATCTGCAACTTCCTCCATCGCAACGCCTCTTGGACCACCACTGCTCCCCTCGTCCCGAGTCATTGCAGCCATTTCTGCCCCGAAACGTTTCGCCTCCTCCTCCAGTACGTCCGTGTCTGCTGCACTTGAATCGACGCCCATCCCACTGCTTTGCATAGGTTCTGTCGTGTCACGCTCGTCCATCTGCACCCTCTTCTTCTTGCCACCCAGATACCCTGCCTGTTCAGCCCTGTCCGCCTCCTCCGGCTCCAGCAGCCTACCCACACCCTTCACCCTCGCCTTCTGCTGCGCAACAGCAGCTGGGACAAACCTCACAGCCTCCTTTTTCAAATCCCTCAGCTGCGGCGCAGAACTATACGTAGTCTGTGCCGGCGCCGCAGGCACAAGCTTCGCAGGCAACGCGTGCGGAACCCGTCGCCCGTTCTCATCCACCTGATACGTCTCCTCTCGTCTCGGTCGTAGGAACGGCGGCGGCGTGTCCCTGGGCATGGGTATGCTCCTGACCTGCGGATCCGTCTCGCCTCCAGAGTCACTTCCGGAACCTACGGCATTTTCCTCCCCTCGTCTCCTCTTCCCCAGATGCCCCTGCTGCTGCGCCATCCGCTCCCTCCTCTCCCTCTGCTCCTCCCTCACGCCACCGGCTCTCCGCTCCGCAAACTTCGGCGCCGCATCTCCAAGCGCCTCGCGGGCTTTCTTCACACCCCGGAGATCGCGCTCCAGAGACGCTAAAGTCTCTTTGTCCTTCGCTCGAAGGGTGCCGCTCGACTCGAGATCCTTGAGCTCGTCGATCTGCTTTTGCAGGCGTTCGGGGTTGCGCTTGGAGAGCTTCTCGTTGCGCTGCGATTGGACAGTTTTCTTGTTTTTGTTTATTGCCTTTTGCTTTTCGGCTTTGTGGTGAGCTGCTGTAGGATTGAGGGCGCGTTCTTTGGGCATGATGGCGGTGATGAGGCTCGAGTCGTGGGAAGACACGAGGGTCGAGACAGTCAGTCGAGGTTATGGTGCAGCAGCTCGCTTACGGCGTTTAGGCGGACTTAGCGCATGCACGTCCTGACTCGCGCCTAACTTTTCTCCACGAGATGGTCCAGTGTAGGTGTCAAGGGAACATTATTGACTGACACGCTACACCGTAATCATGGCCGCCGATCCCTCCCCAGCACCTACGTCGCTCTCGTTTCCCCGGTCCACCTTCGCGAAGCTCACGCCAGGTCCTTTCTTGCATGCGCATCTCAAACAAAACCCTCCAATTCGCCCCTCTGGCCGTAGTCTGACCCAATCCCGCGAGCCGCAGATCACGACAGGCTCTCTAACTCACAGTCATGGTAGTGCAGTCGTTCGTCTGGGCGACACTACAGTAGTATGCTCAGTGCAAGGCGAAATACTCAAAGCGGCCGACGTTCCATCGCCACCCAGTGCGGACGCGGACGATGGTGACCTACTGGAGACTCTCGGCCTTTTAGTCCCCAACGTAGAGCTCAGCACTGGATGTTCGCCTGCTCATCTACCTGGCAATCCACCGAGCAGTCTGGCACAGAGTCTAAGCTGGAGGATTCGAACGCTGTTATATGGGAGCGAGCTCGTCAATCCTGAGGATCTGAATATTATGTACACGGCACCTCCAATCGATGAAGAGGACGAAACTCCACTACCGGAAATAAAAGCTTTCTGGACACTCTATCTGGACATTTTGTTTATCTCACTCGACGGGAACCCGTTCGATGCCGCGTGGCTGGCTATCATGGCTGCATTAAGGACTACGAGGCTGCCAAGGGCCAGCTGGGATGCTGACAGGGAAGCTGTCATATGTTCGCCGGCGCAGGAGGACTATTCGTGGTTGACGCTACGAGCTACGCCCGTGACCTCAACGTTCGCTGTCTTCTCAACTGCCAGCCCATTAAAGCAGAGGAGCGAGGCCGAGAGCTGGGTCCTCGCTGATCCTGACACGAGCGAAGAAGATGTATGTCGCGAGGCTGTGACCGTCGTAGTTGACGGAAAGAAGGTGCTAGGCATTGAGAAGGCTGGCGGACGGGTGGTTGGTAAAGAGGCAGTGCGAGAGTGTGTGAAGCTCACGTTCGGAAGGCGGAAGGAAGTAAACGCGATCTTGCCTTGAGGCAGTTGACACTGGATCATCAGCTACGTCTCTCCGGACTGCTGAGCTACTAGCTAGAGCTTTCGTCGTGCGCACTGTAATAATACACCAAGGCCGATACACTACTGAGAGGCTCGACGATGTTCCATGGCACACAGTGCACTAAGTGTCGACTATCCGCGGATGCCTTAGCACTCAGGTCGCAGTCACGGCGCGCCCAATATATGCGTCAGAGCTCTCATGTCGAAGCGGAGAAGCAGACGCTTCAAGGACACTTGAAATCAAATACCCCTCAACAAGTACACTCTCCCGCGCCCATTCTGGTTGGCCATATTCACGGATCGAAGCGATTTGCCTCGAAAGCAATACCTTCGATCCCTTCCTCCTGACACCTCACACCCAGGATCTCCTTCGCAACCCATTCAGCAGTCCTAGCATGCGGACTGATCTCCCGCCCATCGCCACCGAAAACCTCACTCCGCCCATCCGCAAGCGCCTGGAACACCACAAGTTGGTCTCGCAAATGCTCGTCTGCTCTCGCGCCGCTGGCCCAGAGAGCGCATAGCTCGTTCACGCACCGAGTCACCGCATCTGTGACATACTTGCTCTGCTGTTTGGGAGGGATTTTGCGTTCTGGGAGATGATCTGCAGCCAGGACATAGGAAGGAACAGCACGCTGTGCCGATGCAGGCGATGGATTCGGCGTGACTGTTGCAGTGATCAGGATGTAGAGGTGCGCTGTGCTGTCGCTAGCCTCGCAGTCGATAGTCAAATTCCGGTGAAA
>JAVRRP010000669.1:0-14981 GCA_036872775.1 Oleoguttula sp. CCFEE 5521 | reverse complement strand
CGGATGATGTTATGCTGGGTATATGATGGACGCTTTCTTTGAACTCCGGACTCCTTCGCTCGGACCTCACAACGGCGAAATCGCTTCCTTCCTCGACCCAGCCGATGACAATGATGGATGTTCTGCAGTACTGAAGTCCTCCTGAGGTACCAGGCCCGAATTGCCCGGGTTCTTGTGTCCAGCCTCAAGCTGGCGCTTATAGCTGAGTTCCCGGAGACGCCGAGTCTCTTGGGGTGTGAGGTGAAGCTGTACATCGTCAGCCCCTGATCTTGGACGCTGTTTGCAAGCACACATACATAAATCTCCACCCCGACTGCGTGCAGTGTAAGCGCAATCCACCCGGCCATGCCGAACGATGCGTTCATGGCAGACATAAGCTCCGCGGCTGTACCGTTGAAATCAACATGGACCAGAGTCACAGCGTTCATGTCCGCCCCGCTGACCAGCGCTGCGCACGACGGGTATAGGTCCGTCAATGTCTGCGAGCTATGGAAGATGTCAAGGAGTTTGGCGCAATCTTGCACGGTCCAGTAGTCTCCGGCTGCTGTGAGGATCTGGGCGGCGATGATCATGATGATGCGAAGGGTAATGATCGAGGCAAACTGTACTGATGTCAGTGTCGAGTCGGCAGTCGGGAGAGTGGCAACGACGAACGTAGAACCAAGTCCGCAGCATCCATGCTCTGTGCTGATCGATCTGCAGTCTCTTGATGTTGTAGTACGCCAGGAACAGTCCGACCATGGTCATGATGACCAGCAGGCCGACCCATGCCTGAACTTCGACTCCACCTCCGAACGCGTGGCGTGCTATCATCAGCGCTCCAACATTGGCGATGGTGGCTAAGAGGACGACTACATAGCCAGTCATGCGGTGGAACAGGATCGTCTTGTATCGAATGATGGGCGTGAATTGCAGGACGACCAGGAGAGATGCAGCTGTCGGGAAGTGTCAGTGATTGCATCGACGCAAAGGAACATCATGTTTAGATCACTCACGTATAATCGTGTACAGGTGCAGCCGGATTCCGATCTTGTATCGGTCAAAGGTCTGGTAGTAGTAGCACTCGCCTGGTGCTGCATGATTCGCCCCGGGTTTCGAGCCACAGAAGATGCCATTTACATCGAGGTACTGCAACCGAGCCAAAGAAAACCCGAAGAGCGCGCCTGCGAAGGTGAACCAGAGGATGAAGTTGTAGCCTTTGCTGAAGCCGAAGAAGTTGTGCACTTTGGCGTAGCCGCTCGATTTCTCAGTCGACTGCGACTTCTCTGACTTCATTGCGGCCTTCTTGCGTCCGAACATGTTGGTGATGTTGGTGTGAGGCGGGGAGTTGAACAGAGATGTGGCTGTAAGGAGGCAAGACAGATGCGATAGACAGATGTAACACAGCCATGGCCAGCGAAGACGCGAGATATATGCCTTTCATCACTGCGACGCAGGCTGTGACACACTGACGCTCCCGCCCTCCGCTCCATCGCGATAGCCATTGCATATAGCATAGCGTGTTGCACATCACTGTCGTTTTGGGACTTCACGCGAGATGCATGCTAGTCGTAAATCGAACGTCACAGCAGAGCCTCAGATCTGAGATTCGTCGCGATGGCACTCAGATGTAGTTAGCGCAGATCCTGCGGGACGGACCAGAACGCTTCTCGCGACAGATACACCGAGATGGGCATAGGCTTCTGCATGCTCTTTCACATGCCCCATTAGCATACTCATACAAGCGTCACCTCGCTCGTATGCACAGCCGCAGCGCGAATTGAGTCCCCTTGGCATAGTCTCTCGCAAGCAGCATCGTGCGTCTACACTAGCCCATTGCGGACTGATATGCTCCGGAGAACACCCTCGCAACCATCAGTGTAGCGCAAGAGGTGTGCAGCAGTGTACACTGTCTTGCATGAAAGTTTGGTGGTGGTCCGGGCTGTTAAGCCGACAACGCACCTTGCCCCTGGTACGGGACCGCACCTTACAAGGTGTAAACGTCCCAATCACTCAAGGACTCTCCACCGGGGTGATTGCTCTGTCAACCTGTCGAATGCTCGGTCGGCTCAGCCCTCTGTTGAACACGTTCGCCGAGACGTCGGCCAGAAAATTGACCCAATCGACCATGCCCTTGGCTTGACAATAAGTCTCAGCCACGCCGAGTGGGAGGAACATTGCAATGTGGCCATGAGCCCCAGTGACGGGCTCGGCGAAGACGGGCAAGCATTTACATAGATTGAAAACCAGATCCAGCAACTCATCGTCTTCCGCGTCAGGACTCGGTATCTCATCAACAGGCGTATTTGGCGCAGATCGCATCCGCTGCCGCAGAGACGCCAGCGTGCTCCGAAGGTAGTAGATACAGCACCAGTACTGCGAATGCATGAATGCGAGTTTCTGATCGAGAAAAAGGAAGCCAGTCTGCAAGGTGCGATCTTGCACGAGATTGCAGAACGCGTCGAAGTCTTCAATCGGCAGCTCCATATATGGTGCTAGATTCCGCGCTCTGAGACCTACGAGGAAGCCCTCATACCACTTCCGTATCTCTGAGTCAAGGCGCTCGTAATCAGCTAGTAGCGCCACTGCATCTTCCGCCGAGTCAGCACTTTGGAGGTCAAGACTGTCGTGTCGCTCAAGCAGGCCAGGAATCTGAAGCGCCAGGCTCATCCAGTAGACAGCTGGGCCAAGTGGCACTCGTCGCAGTACAGCCTGCCATTCTGGTGTGGCGAAAGGATCGGCTTTGCGGCGAATTAGCGATCGAGACAGTCCAGCATGTCGTGAGTTGTAGAGCATCAGCATAGACAGTTTCGTGCTCACAGCCTGTGGTCCCCGAGCCAGTAGGATCTGATCAAAGCCAGCCAGATGTTGGAACCAGGACGAGGCAGCGCCTTGGATGTGATTGTAGAACTCACACAATGCTAGAACGCTCACTGCTGCAAGTACGCCATCGTCGTTCGTTTCGCTTGATGCAAGTGCTCGCCTCGCTCCACGCAATGCCTTCCCTAGCTGCACTGTAGATTCCTGTAGCAGCCTCTGATCCTCACGTAGGCTGCCGACCTGGACTAAGCTCAAAGCGTCCAGGCTGTCCGTCAAGACCGGATTGCTCGGGGCTAGCAGTACGACCATACGCATGTAATCGAAGCCCTGCGATCGCGAGCTCACGTTCTTCGGGTTGTAGACATCGATGAACGTCTCGTAGAATTGCGCTCGGTTAGCCGCAGGACTGCTAAGTGTGCGAGGCGACAAAGTCCTTGCCGATGTGGCCGGCGAAGTCGGTGGTGAGGTCCTGTCTCTGAACAAGATCACAGCATCTCCAATCGTCGAGTCGCTATCTTGAAAGGTATGCGTGCGCAGGTACTGGATGCCAGCTCGTTGGGCCGTGGACTCGTTCTGGTCCACCCATTCGACTGCGCCTTGAGCTCGTTCGTACCCTTCGCACATCACTCCGCGGCGAACGCATTTGCTGCATGCCGGTCGCTCTAGGTCACAGCGAACCTTTCTGCGCCGGCACGTCAGACAGCCAGCAGATCGGGCAGGCATGATTGCGACGACCAGTCATCAGAAATATGTTCTATAGCAGACATTTCTACTGCCATCATAACGCACAGCCATGCAAGAGACTGTGGCGGGACATAGTTACGGCATCGTCATGACCTTATTCCAGAATACGCCATGTGGTCGTGTACCTGCAGTAGTTCGATTACCTTTGCGTGCGGTGCCACAGAGGTCGGACGGCTTGGCTCACCCTTCCATTCTACACCACGACATTCTCGCTAGGACTCACATCCACGCATGTGGTCGCGACTACAAAGTGTAAGACGAGCGCGACATGGCAGATCACGGATATGGAGTTTTATTCCATCACTCCAATAGTTCTTTAATCTCTATCTTCCGTCTCAACGCCTTCCCCTCAAGCGGCACCCACTCTTCCAACACCTGGACATCTTGCCGCACGCCTCCCTTGACCGCACCTCCCGCGCTCCCCCCATCGTCGCTGTCATCCTCATCGTCCGGCAGTAATCTCGCAGTCCCACCCTGCATGGCCATAACACGATCCGACCACTTCATAAGCCTCGTTATAAGTTTAGGGAACCCCAGTCCACGCATGCCGCCGCGCATATCAATCATTCGTCGTTGCGCTGGCCGATGCATGGCGTTTGCGGCAGCGCGGTCACCGTACATGCTTTCGTGCAGCGCTATGCGTCCGACCGCAAGTATGAGGCCATCTGAGCATGCGCGCGAGGGTGACTGCAAGGCTTCGTTTATAGCTTGCACTGCACGCTGCTGTAGCCAGAGGGAGACGCCAGGGTCAAGTATGCCGAGTCTGATCATATCTCCAGACGCGAAGAGAAGACGAACGAGGAACAGCGCAGGCTCGGCTAGAGCATATTGGGTCATCCAGGCTTCCCAGCTAAGCCCTTGAGCATGTGTCATCTTCAGCGCAGGCCAGCCTCGGGGTGCGAAGACAGTGAGCATGTGATGAAGCAGCCGATCATAGATTGGGTTGTACTCGATCGGGTAGGCGTTGAAAGGTTCCACCCGAGTGAGACTTGCCCCTGCGGAATCATGTAGGCCTGGGGTCGTCAGAGGAGTCGGTGGTAGATCATGAGCGAGTGCCGCGGGCGGCGGCGCGGTAGCAACACAGATCTCTTGCACTGACATGGTATTTGCAAACGATGTTATGTGGTTCCAGCGTGCGCTCGTCGCACTGCCAATAGATCGTGTGAGAGGTAAGACTGTCTCACGTGCTTGTGCTGAACTCACAGCGACAGTACCAAGACTTGGTCCTTGTCTCGATCCAGTACCACGTCTCGATCGTGTATATTCGACAACGCTTCGCTTACGCTTCCTCGGCAAAGATGGCGCATTTTCTGCGAGTGAAATAGGTGAGTGTGGTGGTGTTGGTATGTTTGGTAGCTCTCTGACACGAGCGCGCCTTCTGCTCGCTCCAGATCCAGGAGCCTCTGCGACCTCACGATCGACTACGACCCCTTCAGGACTTTGTTGAATCTCTCTGACCGTCTTCCTCTTCCGAGGCTGGATCTGGGCGCCCGCGGCGTCGCCTTCCTCGAGCACTCCATCTTCCGTCTCTTGCGCCGCAAGCTTCCTAGCGATCGTGGCCTTCCTTGCAGCAGCACTAGCCTTGGCCGCCTGTACACGCACAGCCTTTCGGTTCTCTATGCTCGTGCTTCCTTGGAATGACACAAATGAGACCTCTTGCTGCAGCGGTGGAGCTTGCTTGCTATCGGCAGTATTGTCGTGCACTTGCTTCCCAGACATGCTGATGTTCCTTCGTAATCGTGGTGCTCTCGCCCATCAGTGCTTCACTCACAACAACCGCACGCGCGTTCCAACATCATTCGGTATACCATATCCGCTGTCCTACGGAACATCGGAGAGTATTCCCTCGGGGTCTCCTATCCTTTTCGTAGCATGCGCGGTAATATTCAGGTATGACGATATCGAGAACTCGGACCCAGCTGTCACTAAACGTGCAAACGCCCCTCTTGGCCTCGCTCGAGATCTGCACCGAGGAACCGGCGCCTCACGCGAAACGGCGCGGCACTAGGCTCTGTCTGCCGGCGCTAAGAGAGATGAATATAGATGACCTTATTGGCATGTGCTAACTTAGAGATGATCCGAAACCATCTGCGTAAGGTTGTCAAGCAGAGGCATGATGTAAATACCCTACGAGCTTCACCATCTTGTTAGCGTCCAGTCCTACATCATTGCTAGCCTATCATGATTGACCCAGTCTAGTCGATCAAGTCGATTCAGTATCTCAACCTTGATGACTGCACAGCCCAGTCCCAATCACTTCGCTCAGTAATACTTCGTACTCCCGCTCAGATCCGCATACCCTCGCTCAAGTTCCAATGACCCCATTCAATCCACCGAAAATGCCCAAAGCGCCTCGCTCGAAGTACTGCATCACCTATCAATCACGCCGTCTTCCCAGTATTACCGCTCCACCCTCTCGTCCTTCCCAATGTCCTCCTGCCGAATTTCATTGAACCACTCGGTCCGCCTGTCCCAACGATAGACCTTGACGTCCACGCCATAGGGCTTAGGCTCCAGACAGTATAGCACTCCGATCGGCACCTCCAGCTCAGCGACTTCTCTTCTGTCCAGTCCACGGAAGTACGCGAGCAGCACTCTCGCCACTGACCGATGTCCAATAAGCAGCACAGACTCTTCCATACGCTCGAGCTCAACAATCACAGGCCGTAGACGATTGATGATGTCCAGATAGCCTTCGCCCCCAGGACCAGGGTAGCGGTAGTGCAGCTTGTCCTTCTTGCGTGCAGCGTACTCCTCCGGGTACAGAGAAGAGATGCAGCTGTAGGTCAGGCCCTCCATGTGCCCGGCATTGAGCTCATCAAGCATTCGCATCTGCTTGACGTCGTAGGTCTCGTCCGGAAAGTGGACTGCGGTTTGGATGCTGCGCTTCAGCATTGAAGTCCACACGCAGAAGGGCTTCTGTGCGTAGTCGATGGAGCCAGAGTCGGAAGATGCCGAGGAAAGGGAGGAGGAGTGCTGTGGCTCGGACGCCGAAGTAGGAGTGTAGTACGGGTTCGGTGGTGTCGCATCACCAGGCTGAGGCGGAAAGTGTGTATTCTGTGCGTTTTCGAGCTGTCGCGCATCCCACATCTGGCGCTGTGTGTCCATGAACTGCGCCAGGCTCTTCGCGAATGCTTGCCCTTCCTCACTGAGCTCCGAGTCGCCGCCGATCTTGCCGGAAAGGTTGTCCTCGCTCAGACCATGTCGTGTGATCCAGATTTGCCGTGGCGCTAGGTTGAAGTTGAGCAAATAGTAATTCGCCTGCGCCGAGAGGAACCCCTTGATTTGATGCGAGATGATCTTCCGCCCAACATCGATCATCTGGATGTACGGCATATTGTTCTTCTCCTCGTACTCGCCCAAGGGTACATACGCAGTCTCGTACACTGCGATACGCTTCTTGAAGTCCGCCAATGCGACAGACGGGTCCATGTCCTTGTAGTCGGGTCCGCCAAGCTTCAACCGCATGTTGCTCTCGAGCAAGTCCTGGTCAAGACAACGTGACTCCAGGAAAAGGACATTCAGCTCTGGTCCTGCACGCTCTCGTATGCGTCGCATGATCATCTTCCGGCGCTCGAGCGTGCTGTTTGTTGCGTCCAGAATGCCGACGCTGCCATTCTGGTCCAGTATGTAGTCCAACAGCTCTTCCAGCGTGTTCAGCGCCAGCTGCTCACGGATCAATGTGGCTTTCTTATTCGCCGGGTCGAAGAATGAAGCACTCTGGTCCATCTTGCCGTCGTCCGGCGTAGGCGATGCACCATCAAGTGACGCCTGGTGTGCTTGTGCCTTGACCATCTCCGGAAATCGACTTTCCAGCAGCTCCACTGGCAAATGCTCGGGATCTGCGTCCCCATTTCGCGAATCCTCTGCTGTCGACTGAGTCGGTGTGGGTGGCTCGACCTTCGTGACACCGTTCAACAAGATCTGTGCAGTGCTCACAGGGCGCGTATTCCCTGCTGATTTTTCGATCGCCCGCCGCGACACGCCCACAGCGTCAGATTGCACGCCTAGAGATCTCGAGCCGTTCGATTCCGCCGGTCTAGTGTTTTCCCACGTGTTTGAGCTCCCTGCCGCCACTCTTCTCCGCTCTCCGACATTGAAGATCTTCGTATCGTGTTGCAGCCAGTTCAAGTATCGCGCCAGCTTCTTCGTGATGTAGCTCTTGCCTCTCGCGGGCAATCCCACCATAATAATCACCAGCTTTGCTCCAACGTCTCGTTGCGCGATCCTCCCATCAGGCGAGACCTTGCTCTTGGTTAGTCCAGGTATGTCGAGTGTCGTGGGTCTTGCACGAGGGGTGCTTGTGCCTGTGCTAGATAGCTGCCGCGATGGCAGGCTGAGGATCGTGCTATTAGCTAAACTCGTGGTCAATAAGGACTGATTGCCATACATGCGTGGCGAAGCAGGCGCCGTTGCTGCCGGAGTGTCATTGAGAGCTACCGAGTGACCGCTGTGATCGCGCACATGGCCATGCAATGCCGATGCCATGGCCGTGCCCTTAGGCGGCTGTTGCATCGGCTTTGGCAAGAGCGTGGGAGATGCGCTCGGCGCGTGCTCGACATCGAGTTGCTTCTTCTCAAGCGTGGGAGACAGCGCACGACCAAGGGACGAGCGCAGTTGCTCGACATGGTGGTCATCTATCCGTGGGGATCGCTCATCGTCGCTGCCCGAATGCCGATCGTCGCCCTGTCGCGAGACCGTCGCCATTGCCAGCTTAGCTAGACCTGACTGCTGGCTCTGTCGTCTGCGATACTGACTGCGAGGACTCGTCGGCTCCTGCGCGCAAGGGCAGCGCCCGGCGGCGTGGAAGTTGTCCTCTACTGTCGACTCGCGCGTCTGCTGCAATGGTTGGGGTTGCTCTTCTTCCTCCGGCCAGCTGAGTGGGTGGAGGTGCTCGGTGTCGCTATTGCTGGGTGCTGATGTAGTAGATTGCCATAGTGTGCTGTGAGGCATTCCTGGTGCCGCGCTGGCCAGGATTGCGGTGTTTCGCTGCAGTGTAGATGCGATGTCGATCTTTCAAGAAATTGTTGATGACTACCACTTTAGCTTTGGATGAAATGCCATGCGCTGCCGCGTCTAATGGAGGACGGAACCTTATGGCCTCTCTTCGGAGTTAGGAGCGGCGGTGCATCTGCAAGGGCAAGAGTGGTATTGAAGGATCGCAGAAGGAGCGATGAGTTATATGGTCGCAAGTGAATGAGTTGCACTGCGACGAACAGCAGTGAAGATGTTCGTGCGCCGTTCTTCACCACGCCAAACCGATCAAATTGTCAGCATGTGCTATTTGCCTTTGCCGGTGCAGCCCTGTGACTCCGGCCGGACCTTCAACACCCGCGCCGCTTGTTGAGTTAGCCGCACATCCCCATGGAGAAGGCACACAAGGCAGTCCGAACCGCTGGAGAGACGATGAGAGGGGGCACTGTCGGCTGACTCAGATCAAGAATAGCAGTAACTGTTGCGAATATCCTCGGAGTGGCAGGAGAGGCGGAGGTTGGCATCAGGATGCGGCGCAGCTGAGGGATTGAGCGATTGTTCAACAAAGAAAACGGTACACCTGAACGGCCATGGCCGCAGCTCCGATACATCATGCGGCTCTCGATCCTGCGACCAGCCTTGTCTTATCTATGTGATCCGCCTGGTGCTCTTCACGACATTGCGAGGCTGACCCAGTGTGCGTGAAACCAATGCACGATCAGGATTGACGCACGCATACGCTTTGTGCCGCCGCAGCGTCGGCACATGCGAATGTGAGTAACTTCGGATACGTATGTACGATTGCACTACATGGACGCAGCGTGATATCGAGAGCCTTGACCTTATTATCACACAGACCATCTGCACTCCAAGGTAAGCAACTTCTTATGAAGTCAATGGCGGCAACCCAGCCTCCTCCCATCCCGCATCTACTTTGATCTTCATGGATTGCGCCACCGCCTCAGAATCCTCGTTCGCATCAATGTCAACGACCTTGAACCACTTCATCCGGATGACATGGACCCCGTGGTTCCGGTATGGCGATCCGTCAGGGTTGTCCCGATCAGTGGCAGTCCATCGTATGATGACGGTGGTGTCGTTGGGCCAGCCCTTGACCCAGATATCCTTCACCTTCATCGCGAGGACATGTCAGCAAATTGCACCCATGGCAGGAGAGATATCACTAACATACAGTCAACTTGAGCTCTGGCGACAGCCTACCAAGGCGCTGAAACCACCTGGAGAGCACTTCTCGGGAATGCCTTTCGCCTCCTAGAGCGTGCCCTCCACCAAAGCGATGGTGAATCTCAGGGTCGCACTGCTTCAGAATAGTATCGTAGTCTTTGTTGTTGACGGCTTCGAAATTCTTCTTGGAGATGCGAGCTACAATAAGGTTGTACATGGCTTCGACTCAGATGTCTGGTGTGTTGTAGCTCTCCTCTTGTAGTAGGTGTATCGTTTACTCTGCCGTGGTAGTCGTTGTCAGAACGGACCGATGGCATGTTTGTCCTGCGCATTGCTATCGTTATATACGCGCCCTCGCGGCACCTTGAGGCGGGATAACAGGAAAATGTTGGCGTGATCTACGTCCGTAGGTCTGCTGAGTAAGGCACAGATCGACATTGAAGTAATTTGGGGATGCATATTCAAGCCGTACGGACCAATTATATCGTTGCCGTAAGCCGGCCGTATCGGTCTGCGAAGAGGACTGCATGTACGCGGGCCGGATACGAACCTATCGCCTCGCTGTGAGAGAGACGAGTGTTCGCAAGCTGGGACGTTGTGGGCGCGATAGACGGCTTACGGACACCATAGCAGCAACAGTCAGAGAACTACTAGCAAACCGGATATGGAAATCATCCGACAAGCCTGCACTCGTGGTAGGCCCGAGTCCCTCCCCTAGAAGAGCAGCAGAAGTGTAGGTTACACGCTCGACGGAGATCGCCAACCGAGCGGACTCGTTGAAACCACACTGCGACGAGCGGACTATAAAACAACGCGCCGAGCAGACTGTAGACCAGTGCATCAAGTGGATCACGTCCGCTTTCAATCGCCCCGAATGAGAGACAGACTGTAAGGTTCTCAACATATTCATAGCCATCCTATACACTGATACAAAGCCCTGCCCAAGCCGCCGTCCAGGCTGGGAGTAAATGCCATCACTCATGTGTTCCCTACCCCCCATATCCCTGATTCCCCATCCCGATATGTTGTGTCATAAATGCCTGTGCCCATTCGGTCGCCAATCGATCAAAATCCTCAGGCCTGACTCCCTGTTGCTGGGCCAAATATCGCGAAGCAAACTCATAGCGCCGGTTATGCGAGCTCTCGAGACTGTTCTCTCGATGTTGAGAAGGCGGATTCTTGTACTCAAATATTGTTCGTGTGCCTGAGGTAGAATATTGGGGTGATTGGCCAGAAGTAGCGATCACTTGCACCGCCCCAGGTCGTCCATGAGGAGTGATGCACATGAGCGCTTTTTCACCGTAGTAGAAGGTACTGCTTGCAGGTTGATCGCCAAAGTAGACTTGAGTGTTTGGGGTGAAGTTTTGCCCGTACAATGCAATCTTGGTGCCGCCCACGACTTCGCCGGACGGAGGCAGTATCTCATGAATCGTTGGAACTGGCTCAAGGGTGTCTAGGGGAAGCTGTGAACCCGAATTGTGAAGCGCAGGCCGTTGAGAGGCATATATTTGATTCCGCGGCACAGGCGGTGCCCGCTGATATGCTGCTAGGTTTCGCGTGCTAGATACTGGGCTAGCAGCGCGCGAGCCGACTCTGCTCGACGGCACTGAGTGATAGTAGCCTTCGATACCTTGACCTCGCGCGGATTGTGGTGTTTGAGCTGTCTGGAAGTAGTTGTTCTGCTGCATCACATCGTTCGGTGTCGGTGGACCAGATCCCATGTTGTACTGCCCAGGAATACCAGATACCGGCATGGTCATGTAGCTCTCTCCCATCGGATTGAAACCAGCGCTCGTCGGTCCGTTCGGCGAGAAGGGAGACTGCGAAGCCATAACACCGCCAGGGAGGTGGTTGTTGTGCGCGTTCGTGTCGACCCGAGGTGTCATCACGAGCCCACTCGGGAGCTTCTTATGCCCAGACGATGACTTGCGCTTCTTGTTTGGGCCGCTGTTACCCGCACTATTGGGTGAACCCGGTCGCGATAACGTCGTAGGCGTCATGCTCGTTGGTGTCATCGTGGCAGATGTGGCTTGCGATGCGAACGCTGCATTCGCATGCTGTAGCTGGTGCACATGCCTTTGCGGATACTGCTGGCCGTATCCTCCGAGTCCTTGCAAGTTACCTGTTGATCGCGAAGATGGGAAGCCAGTTGGTAATCCATGTGCACTCATGTCGACCATACTCTGGCTTTGCGGAAGTCCATACGGGTACCCACCGTTGTACAGCATCGTACCCTCCATTTGCGTGGAGAAGCTCGGAGGATGTGTCTTGTGATCGTCTGTGATTAGTATCGAAGCCGACATTTCCTGGGCCACCACTTCTCCTGCTTGATTCTTGATCGTGAAGATGACCTGGAAACCCTCTTTTTCCGACTGATGGCGACAATAGCATGCAATGCGCATTGCGGCAACGGCCTCAACAGTCCCCTCGGGTGGCCTGTAGTCATCTCCCACAACAGTTGCCTGCTGAGGGATCGGCTCTGGTGCTTTCCAGGGGAGGTACTCGTTCGAATTGAAGACCACCGCCCGTTCGGTCTCGTAGCGCTCCCAATGTATTTGCTCTTCTTCTTTCTTGAGCTTCTTGCGACCAGCGCGCTTCCTCTCACGCTGTATGCAATTGTTGCAGATTCTGACCTCGCCGCCTTGGGAAGGCTTATCCTCTTCAGGGGTGCTCTTGAGATCATTCCGGTCCTCCTCACTCCCCGATTCTTTGTGCTGCTCTGCTCGCCGCTGAATTTCCAAATTACTTTGCGCCGCTGCAGTGCGCAAAGCTTTCTCTTTGTACTTCGGGTCGCGCATGGCGCTGGTAGCGACCAGCATCGTGGACAGTTCTAGAGTCTTGTTGGCGTCGACATCCTCGCGTGCCAAGAGCTTCGACTTCGCGATTGTCTGTAGTGGCAGATGCAGATACTCGATCCCTGGTGGGGGAGACTCGAGGAACATATAGATGTTGATCTGCGTCTCGACTCTTGATTTTAGCGATATGGGCGCGATGTGCAACGCAGACCTCCCACGCTTTGTGCCGTTAGATCCCCGCGCGCGAGCTGCCAACGTCGCTTCGGTCACCACAGGCGAAGGCGTGAAGCGCACCTGGCTGGGCGAGGTGTACGCGTTGAAGTCGCTAGGCCATGCCGGATTTGCGTTCATTGCGAAGTTCTGATTTGGGTTGAATGGGTCGTTGCTGTCGGAAGATGGGGTCGAGAAGAGGGCGTTAGGTGAGTTGTTGAACATCGCTGGATTGAGCATGGCAGGCGACTGGTCCCTCGAGCCACCATCGAAATCGAACGTGGCAGGGTTGATAGTCTGCACCTGTGTACCATTAGTGGCAGCCGCGCCTCGCGCTCTGCGAACACTCACAGGAGACTCGTGGGTATAGGGAAGGGTAGTGTGTGGCATCGCCACGCCTCGCACCTGCCCGTTCAGTGACAGAGCTTGGTGGAAGGCGGTCGGATTTATAGGACTCGAGTTTGTGCTCTGATTCGGGAAGCCAAACATGTCCTGATCTGACATGCCAGAGCCTATCGCGCCGGCGCCGAAGTACGGTACAGCGTTCTGTCCGATGCCCATCATGGAGTCCTCTTTCTTGACCACGTTCACTCCAGCATCCGAGACAGGCGACTCGGATGTGGGCTTTCGCTTGCGCATGCTGGATGTGTCCGAGGATGAGTCTTGGCTTGAGTTCTCCAGAGATTGCGCCGGCTTCACATTGTGACCATATTGCTGTGCGCCAGCAGTCGCCCCTGCATCTGGACCCGACTTGGACGGGTTACGCAATTGAAGACCGCCCGGACTTTCGACGTAGTCGCCCATGTTTGTGAAGGCATCGAAGGGTGTGTTGCCGCACGGCGAGTCCGAGTTCATGGCGTTGTTGAACTCGTCAGAGATAAAGGCAGGATCGTTCGCCCACTCCATGTCGCCGGTGTATACGGTGGCGTTCTTGCTGTCCATGAGGACGCCTTGAAGTCGCAGCGCGCTCGAGGACGAGCGCGGCCTGCTCTCCGGGACCTGCGAGCCGGCGTGTCGGGAGGGGGCCCGGCGTCGAGGTGAGGCCGAGAGACTCGGACGCCGTGAGCGTCGGGATGGAAAGAGCCTGTCCAGGCGATCGTGGCGATGGGAGCGAGTGTTGGAGGGAAGTGTGGGAGCTGGGCAAAGGCACAAGGTGAACGTGTGCCTGGAAATGCAGCAAGAGCAGACCAGAAGCGTGATAGCCGGAAGCCTATCCGCTGTCGGAGTGATTCCGCAAGAGTGCGGGCGAGAATCAATTAACGGCTGAAGCAAAGCTGCCCACGGCACAACGCATTATGGCACGTGTCAGTCGCACGGCATGTACAAGTACAAGCGTAAAGACGTGTGCAAGACTGACGTTGCGTTGCGCGCGGCGGGCCTGCTCGAGTCGAGGGTGCAGGCGCTCGAGCTGTGCGGGGAAGACAAGCCGAGCTGCATTTCGTGGGGACACATTTCTGTCGCTCCTTGTATGTCAACCTTCATACCGTCGACCGTTCTTCGCATCCGCCATGTGCAAAGCACTGTCAGATCAAGGAGATGTGCACCGTTATCGCTCCACCACCTCGTACTACCTCTGCCCTCTTCGCCGCCGTACGAGATGCAAGAGTACTTCTTACTATCTGCATCTCCTTCCCTGCCTTTCACTGGCGCCGATCACGCATCCCTGCAACGGCACCGTTCCGTCCTTCCGGCGCTTATCCCGAGACCTGAAACATAAACACCATCACTCACTCACTTGACTGCGCCATGATTGCAGCTATGATTTACCCCAGTAGAGAGCCTTAGCCCATTACTTCTACAGAGTCAATACTTGTACACGGGAAGTCTTTCATGCGCCGCACGCACACCTGCATACACCCACATCACGCCACGCGGCGAATTACCTGCACGTGGCGTCTGCAGTCAAGCCGGACCCGGCACGCGTGAAAGCGTCAAAGCCCTGTCTCGATATGGCGATGTCCAGATAGCGTGCTTAGAGCACCACAATACGACAAGTACATCTTAAATTCCTGCATCACGTCAAGAGAAACATTGAGCTTCGGGTGCGCATGGCTAGCCTCCATACGATTAATCGCATCACCCCTCATGGATTCATAAAACCGTCAAGATATGTACACCGTAGCAGTGCCTGCTCCATCTCGAGGAACCCTCACAGACTCAGCTGATCAGCACTGATCCGATCCGCACTTCGATCCCGCTTCACCATAGACAGCTTGTAATACATCTCACCTCCCCCAGCAGTCCTCCCTCCAATGAACCATTTCTCCCCGCCAA
>JAVRRP010000668.1:0-15065 GCA_036872775.1 Oleoguttula sp. CCFEE 5521 | reverse complement strand
ATGCAGTCGCGTTGCTGGGCGGGCAGCTTTTTGTTTGGGCTCCGCGATCCCGCACTTGAACAATCAACGTCACTCCTCCAATGCAACCTTACTTCCCTTCTACCCTGTCGTTACCAGTTCACATGCTCTGCTGAGCATTCTCGATCACACAGACTTGGCCGGAATCGAAGTTGCAGGTCTAATTCAACACAATGGCGCCAGGCACGCCGTTGAAGGTGGGCGGTCAGAACCATGACTTTGCCTTGCCAATACCACCGCCACTACTACACACTCGCTCTTCCAACAACGCAAATGACGCGCCAGAAACGCCTGGTTACGATGAGCCGGCCTTTATATCGCCTGTGCAGACGCCACAAGGTAGCCCAAGCAAGAGCCGCATGCCTCCCGGAGCGTTCGATCTACCCGATGTCTTCTCCAACGCCATGAAGCTTATGCCGACACAAGGGCAGCCAAACACCAAGGCATTGCAGTCGAAGCAACAACCCACCGCATCGCCAACGAGGTATGCCGATCAGGACCCTTTCAGCATGCAGGACGCGAAGGCAGGAGCACCTGGCAGCCCGACACGCAAGCAGGGCAAGGAAAACACGCCACCAGCACACAGACCTGCCCTGCAAGAGCGGAACAGCTACCTTAACCAGGCTGCTCAGAGTAGACAGGACGTGTATAAGCCACGTGAGGATCATTCGCCTACGAGGCAGGCTCAGCAGCAGCAGCAGCAGCAGCAGCAGGCGGCTGTCATCGCTGCACCCACGCCAGAGGAGCAGGAGAAGTTGCGAAGGCCGGCTGTCAAGAGACTGGCGAACGTTACGCAGCTATACTTTCTGGACTACTACTTCGATCTACTGTCATACACCGCAAACCGTCAAAACCGCTTGACTGCGTTCAAGGAGGGTAATCATGTCCCGACTGCAGAGGCATCAGAGGCCGAGGAAGACCAGTACAACAAGAGCTGGCGGACATATCTCAATCACGAGCGAACGAACCTCCGCCAACGTCGCACAAAACTCAGGCATGGTGACTTCCAGATCCTGACTCAGGTTGGCCAGGGTGGCTATGGCCAGGTCTACCTCGCTCAGAAGAAGGACACCCGCGAAGTCTGTGCCCTGAAGATCATGTCCAAAAAGCTTCTCTTCAAGCTCGACGAAGTCCGCCACGTCCTCACAGAACGTGACATCCTGACAACAGCCAAATCAGACTGGCTAGTCCGCCTCCTCTACTCCTTCCAAGACGATTCCTCGATCTACCTAGCCATGGAGTACGTCCCCGGCGGCGACTTTCGCACTCTCCTCAACAACACAGGCGTCCTCCACAACCGTCACGCCCGTTTCTACATCTCCGAGATGTTCCTCTGTGTCGACGCACTCCATCAACTAGGCTACATTCACCGCGATCTTAAACCCGAAAACTTCCTCATCGACGGCACCGGCCACGTCAAGCTCACCGACTTCGGCCTCGCAGCCGGCTTCCTCGCCCCAGCCAAGATTGAAAGCATGCGCATCAAACTCGAATCCGTCGGCAACATGCCCTCCTCCGCGAATCCCTTCAACCTCAACAACCCAACCGAATCTCGCTCCATCCGCGAGCGTCGTGAAGGGTACCGCTCGCTGCGCGAGCGCGATAAGAACTACGCGAAATCCATCGTCGGTTCGCCTGACTACATGGCGCCGGAAGTGCTCAAGGGCGAGGAGTACGACTCAACAGTCGACTACTGGAGTCTCGGCTGCATGCTGTTCGAAGCCCTAGCCGGTTACCCGCCTTTCGCCGGCGCGAGTGTGGATGAGACGTGGCAGAACTTGAAGCGCTGGCAGTCTGTACTGCGGAAACCGGAGTACGAGGATCCGTCGTACTTCCTCTCACGCAGGACGTGGGATCTTATCACTCGCCTCATCGCTGTCAAGGCAAACAGACTGCAGGGTATGAAGCAAGTGCAGATGCACGACTACTTCCGCGAGGTGAGCTGGGAGAGGCTACGCTCTGAGCGCGCTCCTTTCGTTCCGGAGCTGGACAGCGAGACCGACGCTGGCTACTTTGATGACTTTGGGAGTGAGAAGGATATGGCCAAGTATAAGGAGGTGCTTGAGAAGCAGGAGGCGCTGGAGAAGATGGCGGAGAGGGATGGGAAGATGGATCGCAGTCTGTTTGTGGGGTTTACTTTCAAGTGAGTTGAGATCTGAGGAGTGTGGGAGACTGCATTGCTGACTTGACATGCAGGCATCGCAAGCCTGCTACTGATGATGATGGCAAGCCGACTAGTCCCAGGAAGGGGCTGGGGAACGTGGACGAGACGTTTGGGACGATCTTCTAAGCGCCGCAATGGGGAATGCTACAAACTTCTTTTTCCTGATGTGCAAGGCTGGGTTTGGAACTGCTTTTTTCTTATGGCGTGGGGTTAGTACATGAGCATCACGAGGGCATCGCATAATGAGCCGGACATGGTAGACGAGCGACGCCAGGTGAAGAGCAGGGGAGTTCTGTACGTGTATCATTGGTCGAAATGCAGGCGACCTCGACGAGGGTACGTAGTGTGAACACTACACCTGGACTTGCCAGCTTCCGCTCACTCGCCTCTCGACTTGTCTCGTAGTTGACTTCGAGCAACGTATCTGCATCGCACATCGCATCGTCTTAGTGATTCCCCACGCAGCGCCTCCAACGCCTTCGCCGTGCCCGCCACCCTGGTGCTACTGCCCATCAACCTCAAATCCGGCTCTCCGCCCTCGCCTCCCTCTCCACCTCAAACTGAAAGTCAAAGTATGGCGGATCAAAGTGATGCACGCGCACATACCCGTCCTCACCTCCCGAACAATAGCACTTCCCCGTAGGATCCACTGCCACGCTATTCAGCGGTCCGAAATGTCCCCTTACTCTGCCAATCTCCTCTTCGAACACTTTATGGTAGAACCTCGCCTCGAACTTTCCTTGCCGCTGCGATGTCGTCGTGACGTCCATAGCTGCCTGTCCACCACCTAGGATGACATATTGCTGAGGATCGGGACAGATGGCAGCGGAGTTGAGGGGCGTGTCGGCGGTGTAGGTCTTCAGCACCTCGAGCGTGGCGGTGTCGTGGAGTTTTGCCGTTTTGTCCTTGGAGGCTGTGAGGAAGTAGGTGCGGTCTGCGCTCCACTGGAGGTCGGAGACTTGCATGCCGTCTTCATGGCTGTAGTTATCCTTGATGTGCTCGCCGCTCTTGGCGTCCCATTGCGAGACGCTGCCGTCCTCGTGGCCCATGATGATGAAGTGGTTGAGGTAGGAGAAGCCCGCCACGGTTACACGGGGCTGCTCGTCGACTACGATGCGCAGGGCGTGTTCGGAGGGCGCGGGCTCGGAGGGATCGGACGAGATGTCGTAGATGTAGACTGTGCTGAGCTGGCCGGTTCGCTTTTCTGTGACGGCGAGGAGTTGTCGCCCGTCTTCGGAGAACTCGACTCGCTTTACTGACGTCGCGTAGTCCCAGGTCTTGAGCAGCTTGCCGGTCCGCACTTCCCAGAGGCGCATGGTGTTGTCTGCGCCGCCTGTGGCGAGGAGGGTGGTGGTCGGGTCGACATCTACGGTCCAGAGTGCGCCTTGGTGGCCCTTGTAGGCGCCGAAACGCTCGCCATTTGCGCTGTACCACGCGCAAACGACGTGATCTTTGCTAACGGAGAAGATGAGATCTCCTTCCTTACTAAACCTACGCGCTTCAACGTCAGTGAATCTATCACATAGCGAGTGACAGAGTATGTGCGCGGTTGCGGGAAGCAAGTACTCTCGATGGGCGATTCTCTGTATCGGAAAGGGGAGGATGCGACTTACTTGACCTGTGTGAGCGCACGCTCGTGGCCGGAGAGTAGGATGGGCCTCATGTTTGCTGTGTGTAAGGGAGGGCAGAAGTTCCGCACCCTCGCTCATTTATGGTTCATTCTATCGCGAACCACGAAATCTTGGCTGGGGCGCACTGCATGACTCAGAACACTTTTAGCTCCGTCACTCACCGCGATTCGATTAATCAAATGCCGGGACTTTTCCACGCGAATCAGCAAATACAAAATCGCCTTCATTGGCGAGGCATCTGACTGTCTGTGAGGCGTTCTGGAATCCTGGTTATCTATCTAACGCTCTACCACACTCATTTCGACGCCCTTTCGTTTAGCAATCAAACGAGCATGCGACGCTCCCGAACGCGTCTGGGAGCGATCTGCGGCCAGGTCGAGGCACAGCATAAAATTTCGCGGGGTTGTTCAGCTGCGTCGATTGCTCGCGTCTCACAGCCAGGAACAGTCATACCACCCTGCACAGCTCGCGTGTCAGCTCTTACCGGACCAGCAACCAGGCAAAGTCGAGTCACAGCATCGCAGTCATATGCCCGGCCATCCTGCCGTACTTACGCTACGACCAAGCCCAAGATGACTGCCACTAAGATTGATGGCACGGCTGTCGCCAAGTCCATCCGCGAACGCATTCACAAGGAGATCGACGCGAAGCAGGCTGTGAATCCCCGCTACAAGCCTTCTCTGAAGATCATACAGGTCGGCGAGCGATCGGATAGCAGTACTTATGTTCGCATGAAGTTGAAGGCAGCCGAGGAAGCAAACGTTCAATGCGAGCTTGTCAGCCTGCCCGAGTCTGTCTCGGAGTATGAGGTGCTCGAGACAATCGAGAAATTCAACAATGATCCTTCAATCCATGGCATTCTGGTGCAGCTGCCATTGCCGAAGCATCTTCGAGAATATGAGGTGACGAGTGCCGTGGCCGACGAGAAGGATGTCGATGGCTTCGGGGCGAACAACATCGGCGAGCTCGCCAAGCGGGGAGGACGGCCGCTGTTCACTCCATGCACACCCAAGGGAGTCATGGTGCTGTTGCAGGAGAGTGGGGTGGAGCTGAGTGGCAAGAACGCTGTGGTTATTGGTCGATCAGACATTGTCGGATCGCCTGTGAGCTACCTATTGAAGAATGCGGACGCTACTGTTACTGTATGTCATTCGAGGACGAAGGATCTGCCTTCTATCGTGAAGGGCGCGGACGTCGTGATCGCTGCGATTGGCAAGGCTGGCTTTGTTAAGGGCGACTGGCTCAAGAAGGACGCGGTAGTAATCGACGTTGGAACCAACTATATTCCTGATGAGTCGAAGAAGTCTGGTCAACGTCTCGTTGGAGATGTTGACTTCGACTCAGCAGCCGAGGTCGCTTCGCAAATTACTCCAGTGCCAGGTGGTGTTGGTCCCATGACGGTGGCAATGCTGTTGCAGAACGTTGTGGACGCTGCAAACACGTACTTCGATCGCCAAAAGTCACGCCAGGTCACGCCGCTGCCACTGAAACTGAAGCAGCCAGTGCCGTCAGACATCGCGGTCTCTCGTGCTCAGCACCCGAAGCTGATCACTCGAGTCGCTGCTGAGATCGGTCTTGCAACACATGAGGTTGAGCCGTACGGAGCATACAAGGCCAAGGTCTCACTTGACGTGCTCTCACGTCTTGAGCACCGCCGCAATGGTCGCTATGTCTTGGTTGCTGGCATTACGCCTACACCACTGGGCGAGGGCAAGAGCACCACCACCGTCGGGCTGACTCAGGCGTTGTGTGGCCACCTCGGACGCGTAGCCTTCGCGAACGTTCGTCAGCCATCTCAAGGTCCCACATTCGGCATCAAGGGCGGCGCTGCAGGTGGCGGCTACAGCCAGGTCATCCCGATGGACGAATTCAATTTGCATCTCACTGGTGACATACACGCCATCACTGCAGCCAACAATCTGCTCGCCGCAGCGATTGACACTCGTATATTTCACGAAGATACACAGAAGGATGGGCCGCTTTACAAGCGTCTTGTGCCTGAAAAGAAGGGAAAGCGCGAGTTCGTGCCGATCATGTTTAGGCGACTGAAGAAGCTGGGCATCACCAAGACGAACCCTGACGATCTAACACCTGAGGAGATCACCAAATTCGCTCGCCTTGACATCGACCCAGAGACGATCACTTGGCGACGAGTGCTCGATGTCAACGATCGCCACCTGCGTGGCATCAAGATCAATCAGGCACCCACCGAAAGCAAAGCTGCACCACGCGACACCGGCTTCGACATCTCTGTAGCTAGCGAGTGTATGGCAGTCCTCGCGTTGTCGACCTCGCTCTACGACATGCGTGAGCGTCTTGGCCGCATGGTGGTTGCGAGCAGCAGGGGTGGCGATGCTGTGACGGCAGACGATCTTGGCATTGGTGGCGCACTGACTGCACTCATGAAAGACGCGCTGAAGCCCAATCTCATGCAGACGCTCGAGGGCACACCAGTCTTCGTCCACGCTGGTCCATTCGCCAACATCAGCATCGGCAACAGCTCGATCATTGCTGACAGAGTCGCGCTGAAGCTAGCTGGGACAGAGACTGATGAGGACCATAACAGTAAGACCGGCTTCGTCGTGACCGAAGCCGGCTTTGATTTCACAATGGGCGGTGAGCGCTTCATGAACATCAAATGCCGCAACTCCGGTTTGGTTCCCGACGTCGCGGTCATTGTAGCTACCGTTCGTGCCCTCAAGGTGCACGGCGGTGGTCCCGAGATCAAGCCTGGCGCCCAGCTAGCCGAAGTCTACCGCACAGAGAACGTCGAAGTGCTTCGCAAGGGCTGCGTGAATTTGAAGAAGCACATCGAGAACGTACGACAATATGGCGTTAAAGTCGTCGTCGCGATCAACAAATTCGAGACTGACACTCCCGCCGAGATCGAAGTCATCCGTGAAGAAGCTCTCGCGGCTGGAGCCGAAGATGCCATCGCCGCGAACCACTGGGCTGAAGGCGGTGCTGGTGCGGTCGACCTAGCCAAGGGCGTCATCGCTGCCTGCGAGAAGTCTGATCACAATGCATTCAAATTGTTGTACCCCACCGACTCAGGCGACACCAAGTCTCGCATCGAGGCCATCGCACAGAAGATGTACGGCGCTGCTTCTGTATCTTTCTCCGAGACTGCGCAGAAGAAGATCGATACATACACTCGCCAAGGATTTGGGAATCTGCCGATCTGTATCGCGAAGACGCAGTACTCGCTCAGTCATGATGCGGCGCTGAAGGGTGCGCCGACAGGCTTTGATGTGCCCATCAGGGATGTGAGAATGGCGGCCGGTGCTGGGTATCTCTATGCGCTCGCAGCGGATATTCAGACGATACCCGGGTTGCCGACGGCGCCTGGGTATTTGAATGTGGAGGTCGATACGCAGACTGGAGAGATTGACGGGCTGTTCTAAACAACTCGCTGCACCGAGAATGCAGGATTAAGAGACGATGATACCAGTGCTGCCGTCTCATCACGGGCACATAAAAACCCACGGCGTTTCAAGGGGAACAGCAGTGGGCATTTCACTCAACGTGATCGAATCAGCGACGGTGTTTCGGCGTTTGCACGAATACTCTACAGTGACAGACTTCAACATGTAGAATAGCATAGCCTGCGAAAACTAAGTTCAGCCCACGTGCAGTAGTGTTCGAGTGCGCTGCATCGTTAGTCCTGGGGCTAGATGGGGCTGGACAACACATGCATACTGCGCCTAGGCAGCCGACTTGCACTAGATTCGCGATGGGTCCTGCATTTGGCGAAGACTGAAGGAAAGGCCGTTGATATACATATAAGCTCGCGACCCTCTGGTGGTGGTCTCTCAAAGGTATAGTGGTGTCTCTCAATCCCTTTCTGGTGTACACTGCGTTGCCTCGGTAATAGAATATCTCTTATTGGAGACGAGGTGACTTTTTACTGCGGACCGTCACTCGTGTAGCTCAGTGCCGTTGAATCAATCGAAACAATGGATTCGAAACCAGACCGCACAGGGTATCACCCGGAATGGATCAAGGTCAACGCTCTGTGGAATTTGTTACAGCGCGAACGTCAGCTGACGAGGTTGTATCAGTACGAGAACTCGCTCACGGAACCCATGCTCCCACCTGCCAGCCATCCTGGGTTCTCGGACGCTTTCTGCAACCTCATGATCAACAACGCGAAGTACTTCCCGCCAAAACCGCAGAACGTTACAGCGTGTACGTGGCTCATCCTCCCTCCCTCACTCCCTGTCGCTTTATTCGGTGCTGACCAGCTCCCATAAACGACGAGCAGATCTCCGGAAACGTGACAGTGCGCGTGTACCAGCCTTCTGACCCGACATCATGCGACAAGGCCGTGCCACTCTGTTTATACGCACACGGTGGGGGCTGGGTCACTGGGAATCTCGACACCGAAGACCACTTTTGTCGGGACATTTGCGGCCGGGGAGACATCGTAGTTGTCTCGGTCCTCTACCGCAAGTTTCCCGCCGTCAGATTCCCGCAGAATACGGAGGACTGCGTTGAGGGCGTGCTGTGGGTAAGTCCATCGTCCTTCCCCTTGGGTCGCTCTATCGGAATCCCAATCATGATGTCGTAAATAGCCACGCGAGGCAGGGCTGACAGAGCGAGGCACACAAAAACGCCACCAGCCTCGGCGTAGACCCGGCCCGCTTCCTCATCATGGGCGGCTCAGCCGGTCGCGGCCTCGCAGTATCCACAACGCATTTCCTGATCGAGTTCCATCCCACGGTTCCGCCTCTAGCAGGTCTCCTACCGATAAGTTCTGCTCACATCCATCCCGAGGGCTGTCCGAAGAGTTACGAACACCTCTTTACGGCTTATACTGAGAACGCCGGTCCGATACCTTTCGTGACTGATGAGATGGCCCGGGGGGTGTTTCATCTCATGGATGGCGAGCCGCCGTATGATGATGTGAGGAATCATTGGGTGCCTGTTGCGATGGGGGTTGAGGGAGTGAAAGGGTTCCCGAAAACCTGGCTACTAAACTCGGGGAAGGAATGCTTTAGGGATGATGGGAGGGTGCTGGAGGCGCTGTTGAAGGAGACTGGCGTGCCGGTCAAGCGCGAGGTCGTCGAAGGAATGCCACATTACTACTTTGCATTTCCGCTTGCTCCGGACGTCATCAAGCACTTCAGGTCGAGGGTTAATGGAGGTATTAAATGGTGCCTTGGAAGTTGAAGTGAGCCACTTGGTTTGCAGCGAGACTCATTTGTACAAATAGTCGTAGCGTTCAGCGACGTTCAGACAGCCACGCCTTCCAGTCAGTCCCATCAGCAACAGTCTCCTCCTCGTCGCTAGGAAACACCACATCGCCCTCTCTCCAGCCAACCCACTCCTTCAGACCAGCCAAATGACGCATGGTTGGTCTTCCGTGCGGGCAGTTCCAAGGCTTCTCCATCTCGCCCATGTGCTTCACGACCTTCTCCATCTGCTTCATGGTAAGCGTCTTTCCGACCATGATACTACTTCGACACGCCCGCATGGCAAGCATACGCTGCACCTTCTTCGGACGAGGGACGTGATTGGTGCCCGTCGGTGCCTCAGAGAGCAGGTAGAGTAGCTCAGATAGATCTGAGAGGTCGAACGTAGTGCTTTGCGAGGTAGGCAGTGTGAGCAGGCGACAGAAGCGAGTAAAGGATTCGTCGGCGTCGGTAGACTCAGCAGAAGTTGTCTCTATTTCGAAGCCATTCGCCTTGAGGGCATCGGCGTGGTTCAACACCACCTCTTGTTCTACAGCAGTGAGGTCGAGGTTCTTCGGTCGGACGAGGCGCTGGCTCTGCAACGTGACTCTACGCTGAAATCGCTCATAGTTGTACTTCTCATCTGCGGCATGTTGATCGATGATGAAAAGTTCGTCCTGCTCCTCAGCGGTGGCGGCTGGCCGCACTGCGAGGATGAACCCCAGATTGAACTGCCCAACGACTCGCATTCTAGCGAAGTCGGCTTTGCTCACTATGAGCGACAGTTTGTCTTCGGCTTGTGTGCCTTCGAGCTCACCCTTTACAATGGTGCTGTTGTCGCATTGACCATCAGCGACGTGCCCATCCGCATCCATAGCCACAGCTGCACTTGAGTCACGGGCAACATCGTCCATTGACAGATGGCATTGACACTCGAGCTGCAACGTCATATCCTTCAACGCTGAACCTGAAGTGACCTTCGACGCTCGAGCCAAATTATGCGTGGAAGGCTTCGCGGCATGCTCCTCAAGCTCTTGTATCATTCTGGCAATCTTCTCGTCTTCAAGTATGCGCTTTTCGTTCTCGTCAATGTAGTCTTCGTCCCATGTGTCATCGTCTGCAGCAGATGCTTCGAGCGCATCGAGTGCGTCGGACGTAGGAACCTCGTTGCTGTCGTCTCGGTGCTGTGATACTCGATCGCGTGGCAGTGACACAGGAGTGGCTGTAGTCACAGTTCCCGGACCCGTTCTCGTCTTGACGTTCGTCTTTGACGGCGGCGGGACATCCGCGAGGATGGGCTCTTCGTCATCATCCTCGCTGTCACTCTCATTACCGGAAGCTCGCCTGGTAGGCTCGAGCGGCATGTCGCTGCTGTCGATCTGCATCTGCGAGCCGGCAGCTGCGAGATTGCGCAGACCTCTAGCCAGTAGAGGACTGCAGCCGAATGCAGCAATCGCTTGAGAATTTGAAGGCTCGTGAATGCGTCTCTTCTTGTATGCTGGACTACCGCCCAGCACCGTAGTGGTCGTCTGATCCCCGACTGTGATCTCAGCAACCTGCAACGGCGTGCGCTGTGGCCGCATACGGTCGAAGGCATTGGGCACTGGACCTGGAGTTGGCTTTGCAGCACTGGTGGCGATTGTATGCACGGCAATCTCATTCTCGGCTTCAGCGAGGGCATTGATCTGTATGTCCTCATGCTCCAATGCACGCTCATCCTCGTCATCTTCCTGAGCTAGGAAGTCGTCCTTCGCAGTACCGTTGTTCTGAATATCTACCTGTTCCGGTGGCCTTTGCGAGAAGAGAGCGCCGTAAGCTGTGCTCATTGGGTCAGGTTCGTGCAGGGTCGGCCGGCTCGTAGCATCAGATCGACTATGCTCATCATCTGCGGCTATTTCCCGGGAAAGCGAGACGATGTTCCCAGATCGAGGCTCTTGTGTTGGGTCAACTGCGTTCGAAATGTCGGATGTCTTCGACGAGGCGTTATTGCTATTCAAGTGCGACTCGAGCGAGGGTTTGCGCGATACATTGCTCCCTCCCGATGGCGCCTTAAACGCGACCGTTGGTGTTCGAGTATTTGGTACCTTCGATTTCCGTAGCTCACTGTCACGCCCTGCCCATGACTCGATGAAATTCGACGATACCGTGGGTCTGGCTGCACCCACAGACGGCTTGACGTGTGTCTTCATGGACTGTGCTTTCTCTTTATCGCTTTCGTCATCACTGTCGCTGCCAGATTCGCCACTACCAGGTTGGGACGAGACAGTAGACAGTTCGCGATTGACTGTCAGTGGCTTGTAGGATGGTATCGTGCGGCTGGGTAGACTTGACTGCGGTACAGTATGATCGGCGTTGTCAAACAAGTCAGTCAACGCTAGCTTGAGACTGTCGAGCAGTGCGGTCTGGTCATGCAGCATGATGGTCCTTTTGTCTGGTGACACATTGACATCATATGCATTGGTGTCCATGATCAAGTTCGCAAAGATGAATGGAGTCTGGTGATGGTTGTACGACCTGTAGACTTCGTTCACAGCCTTCGCCACCTGCGGGAGAGCACACGGACGGGAATTGACGAAGAACATCTGCCGATCAGGTGCCTGACGACCTTCGCCGTAACCAGGCTTCGAGATGTGGCCCTCGACCCTGACAGCCCGCGAGTCGTCGGATGCTTGAGTTGACCAGTTGCGCACGCTCTGCGTAGATGGCCCCTTGCCAGGCTCCATCTCGAGCTTTAAGTCTAGCTTCACAAGTGCGAGTAGGGTCTTCGCACCGTAAACATTGACAATGTTCTCACGAGTTGTAGTGTTGGCTTTCGTCGAGAAGACTGCAACCTTCTTACCTTTCGGCACGTGATTGCTGACAGAGTAGCGTACACCAACGCTGATGCATGCGTATGCGTGCAGCAGGCCGATAACCTTGCCATACTCACGCTTTACGTTCTTCTCCAGTTCCTTGCGTCGTACAGGCAAGCTGTAGAAGAGGTCTTCAACTGCCACTGTCGTACCTTTCTGCGCCGATGTCACGGCAGCGCCCTTCAGCTTGCCGGAAACCTCGAAATCGAGCTTTTTGCCAACAGCGCCATCTTCGGCTCGAGCAGTCACGACATGGAGCTTTGAAAGTGCACATAGTGACGACAATGCCTCGCCACGGAACCCGAACGTGTCGAGTGATGTGAGATCGTCGTAGCTGGACAACTTGGAAGTGTGATGCTTCAGGGCCACGGTGTCAAAATCATCAGGCGAGAGGCCTCTGCCGTTGTCCTGCACTTCGATCGAGTCCAGTCCATGGTTCTTGAAGCGGACATCGATCGAGGTAGCACCAGCGTCCAGGCTATTCTCGACAAGTTCCTTGACAACCGAGTTGAGGTCGACGATGACCTGGCCGGACTGGATCTGGTGCACTGAGCGGCTCTCGATGGCCTTGATGGTGGCCATCTCGTACTCGTGCTCAGCCCATGATGTGGTGAGGTATTGGGAAAGACATCAGACTCGCCGTTCTGGTGTTGGGGACTGGACGCATTTTAGGTTGCCCTTAACGCGCTTGTTAGTCATCAATTGCGTCTCATGCATGCACAGATGGAGCTCATGTCCACTGTGAGATCATATTCTTCATTCTCAACATGGCGATACCCACAGTGATCGCGCGGAGAGCGCTGAGTACTGCGCTGCGACGGCAGACACCCTCGTTGTGCCAGGTCCCATCAATACATGGCGGACTATCGCGGCCACGAGTTGCACCGCAAGCAATCGTGCGGGTCGCAGCACTTAGATGGCACTCCGTGCCCGCAGACGTCGTGACGAAGGTTTACGACTTCAGTGAGATCAAGGGCTTTGCAGATACGCCCTCGAAAGATCGCGTACTCATCGGTGCGCCTCATATGCGCATCATATAAAGTCACAGCACCTGACTTCCCACCCAGACGTCCGTGAACCCAGCGAATTTGCCGCAGGCTACATCCCGAATTCCATCAACATCCCCCTCAAATCGCAGGCCGACGCTCTATTCCTCCCCGCAGACGAGTTTGAGGACAAGTTCGGCTTCAGCAAACCTTCAGCCGATCAGGAGGTAGTATTCTACTGCAAGTCTGGGGTGCGGAGCTCTGCAGCAGCGCAGCTGGCAAGGACGGTAGGGTACAAGAATGTCAGCGAGTACAGAGGGAGCTGGCTGGACTGGGAGAAGAACGGAGGGAAGGCGAGTAAGCCATGAGAGTGTTTATACATCTTTGTATACATTAGATTAGGTGAGGGCGGTGTCTATCTGCAATGTGCTGAGCACAGGTATGGAGTTACGTAGGTTCAAGTCTCCCGACTGCTCCCCGCATGCTTAGGGAGATGCGGCGGGCTTGTCGGTCGACTCGGCAGGCTTCTCGGTGACCTTGACCGTTTCTGCGGGTGGTGGAGGTTGCTCGACGACGGTCTTTGTCGTCTCTGCCGGTGGTGCGGACTTCTTCTTCTCGGCCTTCTCCTTCTCCTCCTGCTCCTTCTCCTCCTTCTCTTTCTCAGCTTTGTCGTGCTCAGACTTCTCGTGATCGGCTTTGTCGTGCTCGGGCTTGTCGTGCTCGGCTTTCTCATGCTCGACTTTGTCGTGCTCAGCCTTGTCGTGCCCGGTGTTCGTCGACTCCGTGGCGGTGGCTGCTGCTGCGGGCTTCTCCTTCTCAGTCTTCTCCGTGCCCGACTTCGATGCCTCCGCCGCTGGTGCCGACTTCTGCTTCTTGGCCTTTTTGGATTTCTTCTCCTTGCCCGCGGACGCTGACTTGTCCTCCGTCGACTTGTGCTTCTTGACCTTCTTGGACTTGTCCTTGCCTGAGTTGTCGTCGTCCGAGTCGGAGGATTCTGACGACGAGGTCTCGGTTTCAGACGCTGCCGCTGCCGCTGGGCCGACAACTGCGACCTTCTCCGCCGCCAGAGGTTGTGTGGTCCTTCGCGCTGGTGCAGGCTTGTCCACGGCGGTTGACTCGGTCGTGGTCAGAGGAACGGAGGATCTCCGTGCAGGAGTCGGACTCTGCACAACGATGACAGGAGCCGCTGCCGCTGGTCGTGCAGCTGTGGACGTGGTCGCGATGACTGTCGCGGCCGGTACCGCAGTCGCTGCTGGCGCCACAATCGCCGCTGCTGGAATCAGGACTGCGGGAGCGGGTGCCACCGGCGTCGAGGCTGGGGCGGCTGTCATCTGCAGTGGGACCATGGTCTCCGTGATCTGTGGCGGGCGAGCGTATGTCATCTGCGGCTGCTGGCTCTGATACTCCGCGGTGATGGTCTGCATCTCTTTCGCTTTGGCAGCGCGAGCCTTCACTTCTTTGTCCATCTGAGAGAGAGTACAGCACCAACAGCAGCAGATAGTCTGCGTGAGTTGTCAGCACAAGATCCACCACGGCTCTCGGAAGATGAAGCAGCTCACCAAGCAGTCAGTGCAGCCACCACTGTGTTGAATTCCAAAGTGCTCGCGTATATCGAAGCGAAGTCTCATCATGGCTGGCCACCCGGCAAACCAGAACGTCCAGCAGCTGCGGTTGCAGTCGAAGAGCCCGGACTCTTTGGTCTTTGTAGTGCCTCGAAAGCTTTCTTCGACTCTGCCGAACACGAAACATGAGCAGCACCAGGCTGTGCACTGTGATCGGCGTCAGCAAGTACGTCAAGGGCATGGCACTGTTGGAGACCTACACAGGACTTGCAACCTGTGCCGCAGAGGTCGTGCTCCCAATCGCCGTCCGCGGACTTCGACTGTGCTACGGAAGAAGGCATCGTGACTTCGAGAAGTCGAGGTAAGTCGTTCCGGAGAGGTTGATAAGTGGTGCTTTGGTAATGTATGCAGCGGAACAGATGCGTCGGCTTGTGAGATGATTAAGATGCTGATATCAGAGTGTACGATGAAGAGACGTCACCAAGAGAGTGAGGTCAAGCCATGTGTTGACAAGAGCTTGTGCCCTCCTTAGTATATACACCACTTCAAGTTCCAGAGAAAGTGCCTTCAGCTGTTGCATCGGCAAGTCCAGTACCATCACTACAGCCTTGCCTTCCCTGCTCGCAAAGCATCTAAATCGGCTGCCGTGAAGATCTCGTACACATCACTGCCCGGTCG
>JAVRRP010000667.1:0-15084 GCA_036872775.1 Oleoguttula sp. CCFEE 5521 | reverse complement strand
CGCCCTCAGACAGAGTTTCAGTCACACCTGGAAAGCCTATAGCCCTAGCGTATGGTACGGATCGCTCCAATTTCACGGCAGAGTGGGCCAAATCAGCAGAGCATGCATCAACTGTGCGTCTGTCGCAAAGTGAGCACTCGCCTACACGGCAAGCATTCCGTTCGCAACGACAGCGCGAGGCGCTGGACGCTGGGGAGCCAGCAGCTGAGCTAGATGCTGAGCGAGCGAAGGAAGTCGCAAAGGATAGAGAGCGTATAATGGAGCTGCGCGCGGTACAGGACGCGACAGAAGCTTACTTGGCGCCTTTCAATGCAGACCCGAAAGACCAGGACATCGTGATTCCTGATGTTGACGATCTCATGGCAGGACGCGCCCCACAAGACGATCCTGTTGCCGCGACTGACCCTGTAGCGCAGCGTGCGAAGGGCAAATTGAAGCGGAAGCGACCATCACAGCCATTGGGAGACATGCATCAAGGGCCAGCCCCGCCGACAGAAACACCAGCAGGTGATGAGACCTTGGAGCCAACTGCGTCCAGACCTGTACTTCGGGAGAGAGTGATGCCTGGTGGCTACAATGCACGCACGATCGCAGAGCAGGTTGGAAGGAATACGGACGAAGGTCGTCCTGCCAAACACAATCCAATCAAGGGCCCATTCTCGGACGCAGAAAAGGCGTTGGCAGATGAGATCTACCATCATTGTTTGCAGCAAAGTGGCATGACCGAAGCCGAATTCAAGGCACAGATCCAGGATTGGAGAGAGGCCGCTATCCTGAAGAACGCTGTGCAGGATGCGCTACCCAGTCGGCCCATCGTCGCGATTCGCAAGTTCTGTCAACGCCGCTATCATAACGCCGAGACTGGGGCCTGGACAGCGGAGCAGGACGAGGCGTTGCGAACGGCATGTGTCAGCAACCCCGGCAGATGGGTCGAGATCAGCGCACTCGTCGGTCGCACTGCTGCGTCTTGCAAGGATAGGTGGCGGAACCAAGTCGACTTGCCCGAAGAGCACCGTGTCGGCCCATGGACTGCCGATGAAGAAGACGCTCTCCGCACGGCCGTCAGAACGGCAACCGACTTGTTGCAGACGCACCAGGACGAACCACTGCTCACAGATCAAGCTCCCCTCAGCTCTCTGCTCGCCTGGCAGCCCATAGCCGATAAAGTCCATGCCCGTAGCGCAAAGCAATGTCGCGAGAAATGGTCGAAACTCAATCGCACCCGCTCACGCAAGCTCGACCGCGCAGAGCGCAAGTATGCCATGTGCGAAGTCGGTGAAATCTATGCCATGCTCACCGAGGTTCACACAGCGATCCTGGATCACTCTGTACAGCATCAGCCAGACAGTACCATGTGGGCCACGATATCCCGCGCACATCCGGGTTCTTGCTATAGCTCTGCCATGCGGAGACTCACTGTCGAAGATGCCAAGGCGAACTACAAGGAAAGTGTAGATATCAGTGGTACTGTGGCGGCTGTTGCGAAAGCCATAGCAGAGCATCTGGAGCAGGAGTGGGACGCTCAGGTACTGAGAGATCAGAGGACGTTCAAGAAAGCGGATGGTCGACAGGTACCGGACAACGGCACCGAGTCCAGTGGCTTCGTGGGGAACGCACAGAAGCGGCAGGACCAGCAGCAGCGATTGGCAGAAGAGAAGGACAGAGAAGTCGCGGAGAAGAGACGACAACGTGGAGCTGCTAAGAAGGCACGCAAGGAGGCCGGCAAGCAAGCAATCAAGGAACGCGTCAAGAAACTCCAGACCAGCCCAAATGGCAGGTACAAGTCTGCCGCGCGGGTCGTCGAGAGCGACGAAGACGGAGAGGAGGCTGAGCTCCAAGATGCGCAGAGATCGGCGCCAATTTCAGGACGAGGATCATTCGTTGCGCCGCAAGACCCTACGACTGTCGATCCTATCCAAGACGACACTTCGCCAGACAAGGCCTCCGCCGTCAAGGCGAAGGTCTTCGCAACCACGGAACGTCACAGCCAACCCGAGGCAAAACGAACCGCCGGCTGTGAAGCCGCCAAGCGAAAGCCGACCGCAGTCCCGAAGGCCAGAAAAGCACAAACTTCTGCAGGTGACAGTGCTCCCAAAGACGACGCGCCTGAGTCACTTGTCTCTGCTGATCCGAAGAGTCCGACTACGAGGAAGAGCACCGGGCACTTTGCCGTGCCGGATAGGTTTGCTGCTAGGGCGAAGCAGTACGAGAAACACATGGGGGACTATTTTCAGAATTGATGTGGTTTGTTCTCAGTGATGGCAACTGCGTGAGTTACTGAGTCTAAGAGAGCGGGTTACAGAGTTGACAAGCTGTATTTTTGACTGGTGGCTCACACCTCTTTGACTGTATGGAAACAGAGTACAGAGCGTAGTGTATGATATGTATACTGCAGCGGCCCTTACGGTCGGGCTGTTCATCCTAGGTACTCGTTCGTCCACAAACTATGGACATCAATCTTCGCCTTCACCAGTCCTTCCTTCCGCAGCCACCCAACCCACTCGTCCCACCTCTCCTTCTTCATACTCCCCAGCTCTTCTTCCCCTCCATAGTACTCGTTGACACTCCCCTGACTTCTCTCCAAGAACACCCTCCCCTTACCCGCCCCACACTCCTTCTCCAGCACTCCAAGCACCTCCTCTCCCTTTCCCTCGGCCAAAGCCATCTCATACCCCTTCCTCGTTGCCTGGCAAAAAGCCCTTAACACCTCCTCACTCAGGCCCTCCTTCGCAGCAGCGTTCCTGGCGATGACAGGCGAGTACCCATACGGCACGCCCTTACCCTCACTTCCAGAAACAGGACAGACACTCAACTTCTTCCCCTCCAGCTCAGCTTCTACACCCTCCCAGGGAAGGAAGATCCAGGTAGCATCTAGCTCACCTTCCTTCACCCGCTCGAACAAATCTCCCTTCCCCGTGTCCTTCTCGATCCCCAGCTTCGCACCCTCCCCACCGTCTTGCTCGATCAAAGCCCGGATGATACTGTCCTCGTAGCGGGCGTTATAACTCCCATACCGCTTCCCCTCCTTTCCCAGATCCCCGATTCTGCTCACAGTCGAGGATACAATCGCACTGGCGTCTCGCTGGCAGATCGTGTATACTGCCTGGAGCTTCACGCCCGGTTTATTGCTTTCCGCGTACGCTATCACGGATTCGCTGGGGACTACGGCGAGGTCTGCGGTGCCTTGTTCGACTTGCTTGGCGGGTGTGGTGTAGTTCGAGAGGTCTGGGGAGATGAGCGTGACGGCTAGAGGCGGGGAGGCGTTGGGGTAGAGGGAGTGCGAGAGGGCGAGTAGCAGGCCGGTGTGTAGGGTATTGGGGGTCCAGTCTAGGGCTATGCGGATGGGGATGGGGTCTGGCATTTCGACGAGGCTGACAGAGATAGTGTGGAAAACTGGAGATCAGAGATTAGGAGAGAAGATACGCACCTCTGCACTGCACTACTGGCTATCGGTGTACTGGGAGGTCTATGCGGTTGAGCATGTCATTCATAGTGGGGTGGAGGAGACGGCTGAATGCGAGTGGGAGGGTTGACATGCTTCAGTAGCGGCTTGGAAAGGATGACCTAATTTATATTTAGGTGATATAGAATTACGCAGAGGCGCTGATACGCGTACGTAGGTATGAAGGACGCTCGAGTATCTGACACTGCAGCGCATGCATAGTCTTCTGATCCAATTTATCCTCCCCGGCCGGTGCTTCAAGCTAATGCGCCATTTCCAACTCCTCCCAATGCACCGCAGGTCTACATTCGTGATAATCCATCAGATTTCAACAGCGCCGCGCCCTTCTTTCCGCTTGGCCCTTGTGAACTGCGCCAGCATCCCCAGGACACCCTCCCTACCAACATCATCCTCCCTCTCCGCTTCGCTCTCCCCAGCGATTCCAGCACCGACGGCCTTGTCGTAGTCGTCCAAGTCACTATCCTGAGCCATCAGTCTGCTTTCCGAAACGCGACTGTCGTTCTGCAACACCGGAAGACGCGCGAGAGACTGCCTGTCGCGTGCCTGCTGCACAGGAGAGAAAGTTGTCGGCAGACGTCTTGAGTCGAGCAGTATTGATCGATGCGGTCGAGCAGGCGTACGCGCAGGAAGTGCAGCGTCGTCAGGCTGACCGAGATCCATTGGCGGCCAGGCAGGAGGCGGTTGGTATGTTTGCAATGCGCGACGACCATTACGGTGGTGATGATGACTGTAGTACTGCGCGAAGTTTTGCACGGACGCAGCCATCTTGTCATCTTTGAGGCCAAAGTAATCATCCCTCAACCCATCAGGTTCTTGCAGCATAGTCGTCGGATCCTCGATGTTCTGATTCTTCTTGAAGCCGAAGACTGCGAAGTTGCATTGATGTCCGATGCCCTCGACGTGCACTGTGTGCTCGCGGAAGAAGTCCACGATTCGCTCGCTTCGATGATTGGCGTTGCGCAGAAGTATCAGAGGTGCGAGGACGAGGGATAGGATCTCTTCGAGGAAGATGAGGATCTTCATTTGGTAGAGAGTAGCGAACTCGGCGCGCACCTCGTTGGAGTGCAGACGATCTTTCCAGTGCGCTGGCATGTAGTGCGTATACAGCAGGACTTCTCGTAGGTGCAGAACAGGATCGTGGGTATCGTACTCGTCTGGCAGAGTTCCGTAAGCGACACCGAAGATACCAACCATGATGGTGAGCCAGAAGACTGCGGTGCGGCCAGGCGTGATCTCGAAGGTCAGGAAGAGCTCGGTATCGAATAGCGTTGCGAGTGTGAGCACTGCAGCGAACGCACCGCTCACGAATGCCACAAACCGGCAAAGTTGATCCATCTTGTCTTTCGGGAATTGCTTGAGATACTCGTTGGCGAAGGGATACGCTTGGCGAAGACGACGCTGAAACAGGTGGTCAAGCTCGTTGAACTCACGGATTTTCCATTCGGCAAAGGGCGTGAATGTGCGAGCGCTGGCTTTGGCAGGATTGCGGGTGAACTCGATGTAGTAGCGGAAGAAGTAGGTGATGCAGAAGCGGATGATATTCCAGGGCGCGAAGATGATGCTGATAATAGCGGCAAAGCGAAGGCGGCGACGTACATTGTCGACGAGAGCGTGCCGATTCTTGATTTCTAGTGCGAAAGATCGAGGCGTGCCCTGCTCGTCGAAGATGAAGTTCGTGAGGCAGAAGTCGAAGCACCACTCCAGACTCTTCGAATAGAATTGACGTTCGCCGAGGAAAGGCACCGGGAGGCTGAAGTCCACTATATCCTTGTTGAAGAGCGCCACGTAGTAATTGTCCTTTCGCATCAGACGATTGGCAATGCTCTCGGCGTTCATGCGCTGCTGCGGTTTGCTGTACTCGAGATAGCGCTTCGCTCGAGGCGCGTTGACTGCAGTAGCGACGTTGGCATTCTGAATCCTGACCAGACCGTCCACAACGCGGACCCACGACACAGTTTGGATGTCAGCGTCGCTGATGCCGAGGACATGATGATAGAAATTGCGCATTTGGAAGAGTCGACGCAAACCGCCAAGATTGTTCAGTGCTTTCCAGCTCGAGTAGACGATGAAGCTGAAGAGTGCAGCGTTCTTGACCCAGCCGGCCTTTGCCATGCACTTCGGTATCAGCACTTCAGATGTCTTCTTGCTGGATGAGATCTTGGAGTAGTCAACACAAGTGGAAAGAAACATGGTAAGGCTGAATAAGAAGATCTCGGTCAGCTGATCGATGGCGCGTGACATGATAATAGACCAGACGCCGTGCTCGGTGTAGTACTGATATACTTCTCGCAAGAAGGCATCGAGGTTTGCAGCATTGGTGTACATCCACATGGCATCTGCGGCCTCATTATTCTGCACTGGGTGTCCCGATTGACCTGCCGAAGCGGCCTGCGAAGACCGTCTCTGACCCTGTCGTGGCATTTGTGAGGCATGTAGTTTATGTTGCCTTTGTGTAGCGCGCCACTGTGCTTCTGTTTTCTGCCTGCTTGTCGCACGCCTATCTGCAAACGGGTCTCCTCGACGTATGCTCGGTGTCTCATATTCATCCAAGAGTAGCGACGCCGGCACGTCGTCGTCTTCATCTGCAGGCTGTCGTTGCTCCGGATCCAGCCTTCGGGGGCGACTGCCACTGGATGGGCCTGACTCCCTCGACATTGCTCTGCGCTCGGGTCTGAGGGCTACATCACTAAAAGGCGCTGGAGCATTGATTCCCTCGAACATCATATTCTCGGGGTCATCGTCATCGTCACGGAACGGCATGCCTGGTCCACCTTGCGACTCCAGATCCAGCCCAGTGTCCTGACGCACGCTGTCATAAACGGAGACATCGCCCTCTGTCACCGGCAAAAGCCGTGACAGCATCCTAGATGCCAGCATCTCGAAGGCAACACTGTCCAAGTGGGATCCTCCAGGCAGAAGGTCCTAGGTCTGGAGGAACCTCAGGCAGGGTGCAGATGATGTTCCACCTTGTTTCTTCGCCGCGCTCGTTGTAATCGGCCAGTAGGTGTGCACATTTCTGAATGTGCTCTAGTCCAAACAGTCCAACAGTCTCGAGAACTCTGATTCACCCCATGGGGGGCGGTGGTGTTGATTGCTGTCTCTGTGCCCGCGTGAGCTGTTGACCAGATGACGGAGTCCGGCTGACTAAGCCGCGACTTGACCATGGCAACGGAAGTAAACAGCAAAATCACAGTCCATCCTTGACCTCGAACATCATTCACTAACGACAGCAGGACGACGAGATGGCGGGCAACGGCGACCTAATCGACTTTGAGGTCATTGAGTCGCACAAGGAGAACATTCAGGCTCTCCCCGGCGGTCGTTCTGCCAAAGCACTCGCCCAGATATACTCGCCCCCATTGCTCGGGCCGCATGCATCGCCAGCTCTGGTACAGGACGCCAACTCGAAAGAGCGCATCGTCTTCGAGCGCGAACTCGCCAGCATTGACGAAGCTGATGACCCACTGGATGTCTATGATCGCTATGTGAAGTGGACATTGAACGCGTATCCTTCAGCGCAAGCAACGCCAAACTCGGGACTACTCTCGCTACTCGAGCGCGCGACAAAGGCATTCCAAGCGTCGCCAGTGTACAAGAACGACCCGCGATATCTGAAGATCTGGCTGCACTACATTCGCTTCTTTTCAGACGCGTCACGCGAGGCATTCGTATTTCTGTCGCGTCAGGGCATTGGGGAGGCGTTAGCGCTGTACTACGAAGAATACGCTGCGTGGCTAGAGCATGCAGGCAGATGGGTGCAGGCTGAGGAAATCTACAAGATGGGCATCGAGAAGGAAGCACGACCCGCTGAGCGACTCATGCGCAAGTTTGGCGAGTTCGAACGGAGGAAGGACGCGCGACCAGCAGACGCAGACGAGCCATCAAGTCCCGCGCTACCGACAGTAAGACCTGCACTCATGGCGAAGCTGGATCCCTTCGCTGCTCCAGCGGCGTCTACCCAGCAACAGCCCGCAGCATCGACTTCGCGAAAGCCGAAGTCGTCAAAGATGCAAATCTTTTCAGATGACTCTGAGCCTGCCCGGCCGGACTCGGGTGCTTCATCCAAAGGCTGGGACAACATCGGCTCGCTTGCGGAGCGGAAGAGGGAGAATACTCATGCAGCGAAGCCATGGGCTGGCGAGACACTAAAGACAGGCAAGACTAACGGCGGTATGCCCAAGATGGCGGTGTTCAAAGATACAGTAAGTGCACCCCAGCTCCTTCTACGCGGATCCTCCGCTCAGCATGTTTACGATAGCAGGACTAAGATATCCCTTCGTGTACGCAGTCATCAAAATCGGCATCATTACCTCTACCTAAGCACATGTCTGTGTCATCTTCGTCTAAGAGTGCTCATGATCAGCAGTGCGTGCGGAATCCTAAGAATGGCAGATTGGAATGCGTGTTCGTGAACCTTGAAGCAGTGTACCCTGGGACGAAGAGCAGGCCAGAGGAGTATTGTTTTGAGGAGTTGCGAGCGCGAAGACGAGGCTGGCTCGGGAAGCAATGGGAACGAGAGCCACGAAAGCGACATATAGAGCCAGATAACGACACGCCGATGCCAGAGGAGTCTAGAGCGACTATGAACGATGCAGTAGAACGCAGCTCATGCTCTCACGTGCATCCCGCAGAGAGCGCTGCCGATGTCGAGCCATTGACGAGGTCCAAGCAAAGAGGTTTCGAGATTTTCGCAGATGAGAAGCCGGAGGGGATTGTATACCCTGAGCCAGATCATGCTAAAACAGCGTCTAAGCGTCGAGGCTTCCAGATCTTCGAAGACACGCCATTGGCATTCACTCCGGCGCCACCACCAGAGAGTCCAGAGAAAGTGCTCGTTGAGACATTCTCCCGCACCATGACTCTCAATGACGAGAACGACGAGAATGCATCACCGCTTGACGATGCAAAGCCTTCTCAAGCCGAGATCGCAAAGCGTATCCGACGCGAGGAGCGCGCGAACCGGACTCGGAACATCAAGGTCATGGGTGTCAAGCACATCAAGAACGAGACGAAGACGATTCAGATCAACCTCAACTCACCTACCGGTGCCGCGAAGGTAAAGCGAAAGAAGTCTGTCGATAAGCCAACAGAACCGACCATGACCATTAATACTAAGGAGGCCATGGACGAGGTTTACGACCTGTTCAACGCTCCACTTGGAGCAGGAGAGGCGAATGACCCGACTGATGTCGATGAGGGCGACAGCGAGGATGATTACACGACTGGAGATGAGAGCACGAGGACTGGACAGCTGTCTGCACCCATCAGCGAGTACGGCGACGAGACAAGGAACGAGATCTTCGGTGCGCAAGAAGATGTGCAGAAGCCAGAGGAGGGTACGACGAACGGCTCCGGGTGGTCTGGCTACACCGGCGAAAAGCACGCGGTCAGTGCACTGGACGAGTCCGTCGATACTGAAACCCACGATACATCGACTATCGCTGAGGAGGTCGACGTGCTGCTTAGTGAGGAGATCGTGACGCCGCAAGAAGAGAACTTCCAGACGCACCGGGTGCCGATCCCTGACGAGGACAATGAGCCACCATCGACTCAGTACAGGCAACAAGCCACGATGCTCCCGAACCACCGACTTCCATTCATGACCCCAATAGCAGAGCAAACGGAATCTTCGCTGGGAATGGGCACATCGCGTTCTAGAGACTACTTCAGCCACTCCAAAACGCCTAGTAGGCCGAAGAGTGGGACGAATCAGCTGTTCGAAGACGACGAAGCGCCTAGCAGTCCATTCGACGAAGTCACTACAGACCTGGCGGAAGTCAAGTACAAGGTCCTCCAACCAGTGAGGACGAAGACAACGAAAGGGACAGTCTCACTTGGCCAAGGGTCGGCGAAGTCGCAAATCGCAGCAAAGTCAGCACCCAAGACGCCTGTCGAGATCTTCAGAGGCCCAGTGATCCAGGAGCTACAATGCAATCCCATGGATCTAGCCCTACGTGCCAGCATCTTGAGCCAGCTCAAGCCCAGTCTGAATTTGTCCGAAGGCTACCAAGAGTACGCTGCCTCGTCGAACCGCACGACTGAGATCAAGCGATATATCAAGTACCTCGCGAAGACCAGCCGGAGCAGCACAGCCGCCGACAAAACCGGCACCACCATCTGCCTCCCTCCGAGCCTTACCTTCCCTTCCGCTAAGACGACGTACACCATCAAACGTGAGCTCGGCGCCGGTACATTCGCCCCCGTTTACCTCGTCGAGAACAGTACCGCGATAGAAACCGCCACCTCCGGCACCCTAGCTCTAGGAAAGCAAGTCCACCGCAAACCCCTCGAAGCCCTCAAAATGGAATCACCCACCTCAGCCTGGGAATTCCACATCCTGCACCTAGCGCACGCCCGCCTAGGGCTCACCCGAGCAGCCGAAAGCATCATCCGCGCCCACGAAATGCACCTCTACCGCGACGAGTGCTTCCTAATCATCGACTACCGCTCGCAAGGCACACTTCTGGACCTCGTGAACCTCGCGCGCGCGGACCCTTCACTCTCGACAAGTGGGTCAATGGACGAAGTACTCGTCATGTTTCTTACAGTCGAGCTCTTTCGCACAGTCGAAGCCCTGCACGGCAAGGGGATCATCCACGGCGACCTGAAAGGCGATAATGTGCTTGTCCGATTCGACGACCCGGGTCAGGAAACAGACTGGAGTCCCACGTACTTCCCATCGGGCGCGCACGGTTGGGCGAGCAAAGGCGTCAGTCTGATTGACTTCGGTCGAGGCGTCGACATGAGGCAATTCCGCGATGGCGTGGGCTTTATCGCAGACTGGAAGACCAGCGAAGCCGACTGTGCTGAGATGCGTGAGATGCGGCCGTGGACTTACCAGATTGACTACCACGGCCTCGCGGGTATCGTGCACAGCATGCTTTTCGGCAAATACATGGAGACCTTCTCCGAGAAAGGCACCGGGCTCGGCCACGCGGGGACGAAGACCTATCGCATCAAGGAGAATCTGAAGCGGTATTGGCAGGTTGAGATATGGGGCGAAGTGTTCGCTATGCTGCTCAACCCGCTGGCGCACGTTGGAGGGGAGGGCGGCGGGAAGATGCCGATGTTGAGGGGTATGAGGGGCTTGAGGACTCGGATGGAGGAGTGGCTTGAAGGAAACTGTGAGAAGGGTGTTGGATTGAAGGGGATGATTGAGCGCATGGAGATGGGAATTTGGGAGAGGAGGCGGAAGAGCGTGAAGAGATGATGAGAGCCTTCGTTAGGAGTTGGGGTCACGGACTGGGTGGGCATGGGCTTCCATTTTGTAGCGTTCCCGCCACTCTCGTATCTCTACGTACCGATCATTCAAATCTACTTGACAGCACCTCTTGGTCCGTCGCGCGTGCCATCATGCTGCCCATTCGTGGGTTGATCAGAAAGGACACGCGCCACCCACCGTGCTATTGATGTCCTGCTCAATGTCAGTGCCTGCCACGACAGCAGTAGCAGTGTCAGATGACCTGCCTTCGTCTTCACTGTCGTCCAGTCACAGCCTTCCGGTGGCGCAATGCCAGGGAACTCTTGGTAAACACCCCAAGACAAGGCCATCCTCGTCTCTCCATTAATGCTGACATTGCAAGCTACATCCCAGTCAGTCAATCATCCACGGCACTGACGCAACCATTGAATCACCAAGGAAGCTATTACTCGCCGCCGCCATCCTGTACAAGAGACTGTCCCCCGTATGCAGCCAGTTGAAGTCCTCTTCATACTTCGTCAAGCTGATCGTATAACTCAGTCCATACACTTCACCCACATCTCCTGTAAACGCGCCATAGACTCCCGACTCAGTCTTGTTGCTGCAGGCCGTGAGATCGAAGTCCAGGGCGCCATAGAGAAAGCCGTTGGCATCAATGTCGTGGCCAACGGTGTTGAAGTACGCTGGGGTGCCGTGGCAGGTGAAATCAGGCGCGGCGGCAAGGACAATCTCGCCGGTGGTGCCGTTGCGGGTTACGACGGCTGCATGGTGAAGCTGAGCAGAGCTGGGGAGTAATAAGGTCAGCTTGAGTCAGAAAGATGGGGCGATGTACTTACGAGTTGAGCGGGTTGCGGGAGGTGAAGTCGATCGTGAATTGGCGGTAGGAAGCTGCTACATTCGTAGCGAGGGTGAAGAGCACTGTGCTCACGATGAGCATAATGTTGAAGCCCATGTCGCGCATCTTGTTGGTTGTGAAAGTGTTGAGGGATTGAATATGTGGAGAATGTAGAAACCAGAGTGAAGGTGCCACGAGGAGATGCAGGGGCAGCCTGGCACGAGTGCGACCTCCTCAGACTCGATCAAACAGTCTCGTGGAAGGCGCGGGCGTCGGGTATGCTCCTGCGAAGTACCCCGTGACCACGAATGTCATCTACCATGGCCTTCAAGAGCCCCAGTCATCAATCCATGTACTCGTCACTTACCGAAGTAAGGTATCACGCCACACTTGAGTTTACGTTGAGTCCTGCGGATCCATGTTGCAGGCCGAACAGTCATTGTCGCTGTGCATGCTGCAGTAACACACGACACTCCTTGTTCGAATGCTCTACCCATCGTGTGGCGCTGAGGTCTCTACTGAACCATGCATCGCGCGGTATGCTGACCGTTGTCAAATGTGGAGAGCGGTCGCTGGTCAAGATCTCGTAGATCACGGTATCGTAATCCACATGATCGCACAGTGATTCGTCCGAACCTGTGAGCTCCAAAGTCCTCAAAGTGGTGGGCAAGTTCTCCAGTAGGTGGTACTTGTCAGATTCTTCCATTTCTGCGCCGAAACTACCACCAGCCGGCAGTGAAAGGGACTCAAGGTCAGGCAGGCTCAGCAGATCTGCAGGCCAGATTGGGATCTCGGCAATCTCGGAACGCTCAACCCTAAGATGTTTCAGGTTGCGCCCTTCCCGCGCAGCCGATGCGACTAGTCCTGCATATTCGAAGGGACACTCACATGCCGACTCGTCGCCCCAGCGCAGCGACAGCGTCTCCAGTGATTGACATGTGGAGAGGACGCAGCCGATCCCGCCAATGTCAGCGCAGGTGATGTCCAGGATGAGGTGCTTCAGAGTCGTTGTAACGGCAATGATGGGGACGTGAGCTCCGTGAACGCACAGCCTGTTCCCTTTCAGCGTCACTAGCGAAGGAGACCGCAGTATCGGACCGATCTCGTCGATTTCGGTCCTTTCATAGGTGTCACGGCACGTCACCGCCACTTCGCGGACATGCTGAAGCGGTCTCGGAACAACGTCCCAGTCGGGGCTTGCAGCGAGTAGTGGATCCGTGGAGGCGTGACGGAACGCCGTATATACCAGGAATTCCCGGGACTCCCAGGAGGAAACAAAGGACATAACCTCAATTTCAGGGCAAAGGTAGAGCAGCAGTGCCAAATCAGCATCCTCTAGTCCCGACCGAATCCCGTGTCGTAGTTTGAGCTCATCATCATCGCTGAGGCCGAGAGTCAGGCTGTCCAACGGAACATGAAGGGCATCATCTAACAGTGGAGCCTCGGACAGCAAGACCGTTTCAATATCGTGATCTTTCTTCCACGACTTCACACGTAATTCGTGGACCGCACCGCGGAATTGCGGGTGTTCATGTAGGGTCCGGACAGCAGGACGAAAGCTTGAAATTCTCCGGTCCTCGAAATCAAGCATTTGATATAACTGTGGGCGCGCCACGCGGTACCAGTCTCTGCTTGTCAAGCATAAGCTGAGCAGCGTCCGCGTGGTCAAAACGCGTGTCATCCGTTTTCCGTCAGCTGGGCGTAGATGGACACAGATGAGTAGTATCAGCTCCTCCGGGAGTTGCGCCATCTGTGCGGCGTTGGTGGGCGTTAATGTCTCAAGGAGACTTTTCGGGCCTTGTACGAGAATTCTTCGACTCACGAATGACACGTGTCTTGGGTCGGGGACGTGTGGAGGGCAGATCTTGTCACTGCACAAATGCTTTCAAACTGCAGTGTCGAGACGCGTGAGTGTCGTACTGCCAGAGGAAAGGAAGCGGGATCGACATCAGAGTAGACATGACGACACGCGTCGTTTTCCTGCCTCACATGGATACCTAGAGTCAAAGGTTCCTTGATGTACAAACCGTACAATCTTGCACTGGCACAGCGCGGTGCTTGCTGCGTCTGCTACGCAATTGCTCAATATAGTCGCCTCACTTTAACTCGGTGGCCGTCGCTTGGTCGATGCTTCCACTACAGACCTTCCGGATTCCCGGTAAAGTCGGCTTCACGATCAATGAGGATCTGCTTAAGATTCGCGAAGCGGCCGCTCTTTATCATCGCGACGAGAAGCTCATCGTCTCCAAGAAAGATATCATCGTCCGCACATTCGATCTCCAAGACCTCCAGTGAAAGCGGCAACACCATGTCCAGTCGATGTTCTAAGTCAGACTCCTCTTCATCTCCGTGACAGAAAAGAGCCCAAGCTGGTATCGCGATGGACTTCAGTCTGGAAGCCCTAGTCAGCGTTCCACGCTGGCATTTATATGAATTGACGTTGTCTTGTGAGAGTTTAAGGGCCGTCAGATAAGGGCCCCTGTGGAGAATAGCAGCAGAAACGGTATCGAAGTGAAGAGAATGTTCAGGGGGACCGTCCCACAACAGTTTTAAGGTCTCGAGAGCCTGGCATCGTGCTAGTACCCATGCCACACCTTGTGCGTCGAAAGCACTATCAAAATAAGCGTGCTTCAGTGTTGAGGTGAAACTCTGCGGATGGGTTTGATCTCCTCGGATGTTGATCATCTCGCCTCTGACGGTGCCTAGTCTGGGGAGCTGCAACACTATTACAATCTCCTGGATTGGGAAACCCAGCGCTTTATCGTGGCATGAGATATGGAGTTCACGGACGTGCTGAAGTGCTCTGAGGGAAGTATTTTGGTGATTTCCGTCCAACGTAGCGTTGAGGTGCTTAGATGCGCAGCCAAGAGCCGTGTGCACGAGGGATTGCCGGAAGTGATCCACCATATGAAGCTCGATCAGTTCGAGACCTCGACAAATGTAAAAAGCGATGCTAGCTCTGCATCCTGTATTCTTGCGCGCACTGCGAGTGACAACCTGAGAGCGTCAGCGCTGGACAGTCTTAGGTCCAGCGCCTCCCAGGGCACATCGAGATCGCCTTCGATGTCGGTGACCATGTTGCTAGTACCAATCGGCCCTCGATCATACTCAGTCTTCTAGGTTGTAACGTGAAGCGACTTGACGAGTTTGCAGAGCCTCGGATCCCTGAGCAGGACGCGGAAGACGGGTCGCAGACGGTTCATCCTGGGTCCTTCGAAATCCAATGCATAGTATAAGTGCGGCTTTGCAGCGACGTAACATGCCCTACTCGTGAGGCACACGTTACGTAAGGTATGAAATTCCAGGTCGCGCGTTTGTGCCTTATAGCCTTGAGGACGCAATTGCTCGCAAATAAGGGAACACAGCTCTTCCGGAAGCTTGGCCATTGGGGTGATGATTTCGGCTGGACCAACGAGCGCTCAGTGACTGAAGGAAATTTATATAGCTATGGCAAACTGCGAGGTTTTCGCGGTCTGGTTAGTACCTCACGAAGGAGCTCTGAGATCGGCAGTCACCCATGGCGACATTTCGGCGAGGATTGTCAAAACAACAGACAGTGAGCTTTGTCGACTAGGCAGAGGGAGC
>JAVRRP010000666.1:0-15101 GCA_036872775.1 Oleoguttula sp. CCFEE 5521 | reverse complement strand
TGGCCGTTGATGCTTTCTAGATGTAGCCCGCAAGAGCAACGATATGCAGCTGCGGTCTGAGATCGAGGTGCACAAACACAAAGATTCGCACATTGTGTCACTTGACAGTTTGACACCACTTGAAGCGGTATCAGTCTGCCCTTGCTGACGCTCATCGACCCCGACCTAGGGTCCTTGGCGCTAGACAAGATGCCATCGGTGTTCGCCAAGCTACGCCGCAATAGCAAGTTGCTGGCACCGACGGAGCCAGAGCCCAACCGAGCATTACAATATACAGCGGCAAGGCGGCCTGAAAAGGTCCTCATCGTCGAACATGGCTCGAAGCTTGGACAAGGCATGCATTCGCCACCCAGATGCCGCTTCCTCGAACTCCCACCAGAGCTGCGAACCCAGATCTACAATTTGATAGCATCAACAACTCACCTATCTCCGCCTGCGGTGCCTGCCAAAGCTCCCAGGCCTCGCGCGCCAGCCTTCCTACTCGCGTGCAAACAGACTCGTCGCGAGTTCATGCCCATACTTTTCGCTATGGCATCAGTGAGCATTCCAATCACATGCCTCGACTTCTCGCCCTTGATCCGCATCACTGGCGGCCTGTACCGCGCACAGCTTCTCGCACTCCGCGAGAATTCCAATCTCGTTATCGTACTCAAGATTGGGATGAAGTGTTCAACTCCTCAGCTACGTCGGTGGTTAACGAAGCGCGCACAGTACATGGATCGTCTGCCCTGGAACTACGAGATTGAGAGGGTCAAGCCTGGGAATGCCTTGTCGAGGGTGAAGATGCTGGACGCGTATCTCGATACGATCGACGCGCTGAAGAAGACGCTGCATGAGTCTTTGCAGATGGAGGTATTACCCATTGAGGTTGCGTTGATCAAGCAGCGGGTTCGGGATTCTACGCAGCTGACAGGACAGCCGCTGTTGGACTTCTTCGCGGGGATGAGATGATGATGATGATGATGATGCAGGAGCTTCTCAGTATGAATGGAAGACTGATCAGTCTATTCCAGGGTGTTGCGGAGAATGCACCTGATGATGAGGACAAGAGCTAACGAAACAACGAATTGAACTCCTTACCTCTGTTGCGAATAGATACTGTCGATACAGTCGCAGGAACCAACACGACGATAATTGCGATCGATCGCAATCATGAACACATCAGTGCAGCTGTCGGCGCCTCAATAATAAGAAGCAGCACATGTCAGCAGCCTGGTGCCATCACGCCATCCATCGGAGTATCGTCCGCATCCGTTGGTCGTATACCGTACGAGGTCCGAGGTGGAGCGCGTGGGAGGGATGGATGCCCAGGGCAAGACGGAAACGGTTTGAGTGGCTGGCAACGAAGTGCCTGTTGTATGTCTTGCCATCGCGCCGAGTGATTGGCGGACCTGGCGAACATGCTCGTCGGGCTTGGCCGGTGCTGGCAACGATCGATGGTGGCGCTGTTGTATCGAACTCAACAACCTTGTCGCGCATGTAGTGTGGAACCTTTGCTACCTGTTGACATTGACGAAGATGATATCGTTGAATGGACAGCAATGCAATGCTCCAAGCGCTCGAGTGCAGGTCGCTCGTGACCTCGCTGCAGCAGTCTCTGGTTGGCTGACGCAAGGTGATCTACTTCGCTGCTGACGCGATCCTCGTTCCATCCGTATTGCAATCTAATTGGCTTTTCCCCACACGTTCGGCAGAAACGGAATCGGTAGTGTCGGCGGCTACTGCAGGTCCTCGGCGCATGGCCAGGAACAGGCAAAGCGCATGTTTCAAGCTCCTGCATGTACAGTGCTTCAGGAGCTGCGTTACAGCTTCATGAGCATTACGACAGATCAATCGTACGCTGTGGCTGTCATGTAGCTCACATCATATGAGCACACTTCCACAATCTCGTGACAGCACGCAAGTAGCCAAGTAGATCTGTACTATTGTGAGCAAGACAATTGCTAGCGTGGCCGTGGCGCTCGCTTCAGGGGTATGGGAGATTGCGAGAGACAGGCCTGTGCTTGCAGGGCTCGGTGATCGACCAGCCTACATAACCGCAAGCCATGTCGTGAAACGCTTTCTGCTCGTCTGCATCCACGCTCCCTTACAGCACCACCAATACACTAATTGACTTCGGTCGTCCTCTCGTTCTTCAACACCCACGCCGAGCAAACAAGCCTCCTTCACACACTCTTCCGACGTCTCACCAAACCTCTTCACTTCAAACACCCCACAACCACCAAACAAAACCCAAGATGCGCTACTCTCTGATCGCTGCCACCCTCGTTGGTGCCGCCTTCGCTGCACCCGGAGGATGGGGTCAGGGTGAGAACATCTACGAGACCTCGGTCGCGCCTACCGTCTACGGAGCTGCTCCCTCCAGCACCACCTGCACCGAGAGCGAGGTCACTCAGGTCCCGTACAGTGCGCCTCCCGCGTACCCCGCCACCGAGTCGACCACCTGCACCGATGAGGAGGGCTGGAGCTACACTGCTCCTCCTGCTTACTCTGCCACTTGGTCCTCCTCGGCCTCAGCTGTTACCCCTCCAGCGTACACCACCAGCTCTGTCCCGGCTCCTCCAGTCTACGGCAGCAGCTCGTCGCCCGTCGCGCCCGTCTACAACTCCACCAGCTCCGTCGTCGTCCCGCCAGTTTACCCCACTGGTGCCTCCAGCTATCCGGTTGTCCCGATCTCCACTGGTGGCTCCGTGCCGCCCTACCCAGTGTCCACCGGCACTGCTCCAGCACCGTACCCATACCCAGTTCCTTCCGGCAGCGTCGCTCCGTCTGGCAGCTCGCCCGTCGCTCCAGTCTACCCCACCGCTACTGCGTAAGTCGATCGATGTATCTCTCATTCTGATCGTTGCTAACAAATTCTTCGCAGTCCTCCCACCAAGAGCGCCACCCCGACTGCCTCCCCGTCGCCAATCCCCTACACCGGCTCTGCCTCCAGCTTCAAGGCTGCTGGCGCTCTTATCGGCGCCGGTGCCATCGCTGCTCTCTTCTTGTAGACGCTCTCTTCGCTACACCTTGAGTCAGACAGGCAATGGACATGGCTTCGTGACGATCCTAGCGCAGGATACGTGGCTGTGATGACAATCGGGGGGTCAGGGTTGGGGCGTTGCTCTAGAGGTACTTTGCTTTTCTGAGGGGATGGAACTTGGGAATGAAGATGAATGGTGGACCGGGGTAATTAGTGAGAGTGGTCAGAAATACCGTCTACCGGCACCTACCTGCCGTTATCCGCATCATTTCCATCTTACTGTCAATCGACATCCGTTCAACATCCTGGCGAGACGGTCTATACCTGGACTGGGTCTGGCTTGATGTCAACGAGGCCGCGTCGCCAAGTGACGTGGTCAACCGAGTCAAGGTTATCTCCCTAGTTGATGATCAGACCCACTACCCATACCCGCAGGATTCCGCCTGTGCACCAGCAGCCAGAAGAAAACCTCTCGAGTGTGCAAATTCCAAGCAACGATGTCGTGTTCACGTTTTCGTGCCCGCTTCAACGTTGACTTTAGCTTTCCGTACATTCCTCACGACGCTGGCCCTGACCTCCGGACATGACTACAAGTCCACGCAGCAAAACCATCTCAGAACCCCACAACTGGAGGACAACCGTAGAGCTTGTACTGGCAGCACTGGTGTTATACATCATCGTGGGTGCTCCAGGCTTAGGAGCCATTGCACTGAGCAGATATGTCACAAGTGAAATTGCAACGAGTGCGACCGGATATGCCTCGAACAGCACGTTGATTACCCCATCGCCGGACCTACACTGCGTAGAGCATAAGTATGAGGCCCGTGTGTTCTCCACGAGACCATTGATCATCTACATCGATGGATTTTTGAGTGAAAGTGAAGCGGCTCACTTGATTGACAGAAGGTAAACCCCCCGGACACACATGCGATGCCAGGACGAAAACTCACTCATGTCCAGTAGTGATAAGTGGCAGACTAGTACCATCTACAACAATGGTGTCGAGACTACGGACTCCACTGTTCGTAAGTCTGAGCGCGCCCTCCTCGACAGAGACCACACCGTGCAATGTCTAGAATCTCGAGCGCTTACTATCCAGGGCTGGCCAGCGATTACCTACATTGAGCAGCTCTGGACTCAACGATACAATGTCTCTGGACACTACGCAATGCACTACGACTGGGCGTCAGATTCGAAGGTTGCACGCCGGGCCAGCACATTCAATGTGTATGTCCAGGCGCCACAGCGAGGTGGTGGAACGCACTTCCCCAGATTACAGCATCCTGGGCGAGAAAGCAAGTGGTGCGAGTTCATCGACTGTGTTCTCGGGACCGACCCTGATAATGCTAGCAATATCGGAGTGGTCTTCAAGCCACGAGCCGGAGCAGCTGTCTTCTGGCAGAACTTCGATGAGGAAGGCCGAGGCTTCAGAGAGACAATCCATGCCGGACTGCCCGTGTTAGAGGGGAGCAAGATCGGTCTCAACATCTGGTCGTGGTACCAGAAGACTTGAGCTTGCGACCTCTTGGATTCCATACTGGACTCGCTAGCTTTAGGTGCGGTCAACTACATCAGTCGCAGTCACGCACACAGCTTTGTTAAACATCCCACAGGCGATGCCGGGAGCGATCAGAGGTTCTGGCTCAATGTGAACTGGCGCAGTCACCAGGACTGGACACAGAAATCGCTTGGGTTTCTGGAGGCTAGGACACATCGATTCCCAGCAGGCTGCGTGCGCACTGGATCATATCCGGTCAGTTACCTCGCTTGGAGAGGACTTGTTCACAGGTCAGATGTATTGCAGGCAATGCAGGGTCGCTACCCTTGTCATAGAACATGCAATATACTCGGCACACAACTCGGAGCACGGCGGTCCGTCTCCGTGACAAGCTGCAACATCTTGCGCCACCACACTACAAACAACAATCTTCCACATATCATCACGCAAGAACAGTATCAACCTTCTCGGTACCTGCATAGACTCGGTAGATAGTGACCTGCAGAATCGTAGGCAAGTACATGCCTGGCGCTCCGACAGATCGTTTGAGTGTTCCTGCGGAAGGCGAGTGCCCGTGTAAGGTCAGCATGTTTGAAGTAGGTATATCTCTGACGCTCTCGATCACGCCCACATTTCAAGATCTGTGTTTCGGTCAGTGTTCTTCTGCACTGCTCCTAAGATGCTGTTCTCAACAAGCAGTCTCGTGTTGAGCGCTGTCACTCTCGCCAGCGCTCTGCCTGCGCCTGATGCTCTTCGTACCAGAGCAGCAACATGTACCGGCACGTTCAAGAAGCTGTCCTCCGCCGACTGGGTGAAAGCAGCGAACCCTGGCTGGAATCTAGGTACACACCTCAATTACACCCGCAAAGTCCGACTCGCTGACCTCAAGCAGGCAATACCCTGGACGGGATACCAACTGAGGGATCATGGGGACCTGCGGCGAAGCCGGCGGACTTTGACGCTGTCAAAGCAGCGGGGTTCAAGGCGGTACGAATTCCAGTAACCTGGACGGACCACTTCGAGGCCGACGGCAGGACTGTAAATGCCACCTGGCTGCAGCGTGTGTCCGATGTCGTCGACTATGCCTTGACTCGAAACATGTATGCTTTGGTCAACGTGCATCACGACTCGTGGAATGGTACGTCCATACCTCGAACTTACGGGGACATAAAAGCGAGCTGACTGACTTGACGCTCAGAGTTCGACCTCACTGCCACATCCGACTACACTTCCTTCGAAAGTCTGTTCTATAACCTCTGGCTGCAGATCGGCACCAAGCTCGGCTGCAAGTCATCTTTGCTTGCCTTCGAGCCGATCAACGAGCCGACTGGCTCTACCGCCGCTCAGTTCACAGAGCTGAACAAGCTGAACACGATCTTCCTTCAAGCTCTTCGGGACTCCGGCGGCTTCAACGCAAAGCGAGTGGTGACTCTGGTCGGACCAGGAGAAGATTCGGTCAAGACGTCGCAGAGCTTCGTGCGCCCGGCTAACATCACAAACCCATGGGCTATTCAATTCCACTACTACTCTCCGTACGACCTCATCTTTGGCGCCTGGGGCAAGACGACATGGGGCTCTGATGCGGACAAGGCGGCACTCGATGCTGATTTCGCAGCATTCCGTGGCAATTTCAGCGATCTGCCAGTGGTGATCGGTGAGTGGGAGGCCAACAACTTGGTCGAGACCTCTGCGCGCTGGAAGTACTTCGACTTTCTGCAGACTACCGCGAAGAAGTACTCTTTCACAACGTTTCTATGGGACAACAGTGCGACCGAGCTCGATCGATCTATCGAGAAGTTCAGGGATCCGGTCGCTATTGACATTCTTATGGCGGCTGTGAAGGGCAAGCCAAACGCTGTGCCTGATAGCACTATTGATGGCTCGACCACGCAAGTGTCGAGCGCATTTCTCTACCACAAAGTCGGCACGAATGTCACAGATCAGACTCTAACCTACAACTTCAACGGCAACACGCTCTCGTCGATAAGTGCGCCCAACGGCAATGCCCTGAAGAAAGGCATCGACTATACTGTGACCGGCTCGAGTGTGACTTACAAAGCAAGTCTGCTATCGAAATACATTACAGCTACGACCGTTGCTGGGCCAGTAGCGAGTTTCGGCCTGAAGTTCAGCAAGGGCGCTCAGCTGACGGCGCAACTTGTGCAATGGGATATCGCTACATTGGCAAGCAATAGCTCTAGCGCGGCGGCGGCAGCTAGTGGAGACCTCGCTATCCCAGTCACCTGGAAGGGCATCAACAGGCCAGCAGCCGTACAGGCTGTACTTCCGGACGGTACTTGTCTGGTGGATACATGGACGGTGTACTTGCCTGCCTTGCAGCAATGCCGTACGGTAGGTCTGCTCGCATGAGTTCAAGTCGAACAAGTCGGTGCTGACTCTATTCCAGACGTATGGCAACCAGTGGGATTTCGACAGTGGCCATATGATCATCAAGGGCAGTGCTGTACAGGCAGCTGTCGCGGCTGCGCAGCCTGTGAAGTTCACCTTCGAATTCTACCCGAGGCAGCCAGGTAACAATGTGACATACACCCTGACGGTCTGATGTGGTATGTCAAGGCTGGAGACGCTTGCTATACAGCACGCGCGTAACTTGTACTACATACCATCAGCTTCTCACTTACTTCGTAAACAATCCATGCAGCAACTCAGACGATCTCGATGATTCGCCACATGTCCGAATTGTCTCGATCGACCTGCTCCCCGAACATTGCACTTTGTACATACACCTCGCCAACGAGACTATATCGCTCGGCCCCGCATGGCTGCTGGCGTAAGAGAAATGGTACCTTGGCGTCGGAGAAGATCCAGACCTGGTCTCCTGGCCGAGCAGCGTCATGTGCCATCCCGATGAGCCCAGTGTCCGTCCGGAACATGCGCCGCCTCGCGAAGTTGATCGAAAGCTGACCTTCCCACGCAGCGGCGATAGTAAGTAGTGTGTCGTAGTGATCTTCTGGTAGTGTGCCCACCGTGTACCCACCAAGATGCTCTATGTGAGCCAGTATTTCCGATCCGATAGTACAGCTAGGTTCTCTCAGCAGCGCGATACATCTCTCTCGACCTTTGATCGCAAGTTCTTGTGGCTCTATCAACTTATACACGCCACCAAGGGTGACTGTAATCGAGGCAACGAAGCTGGCTTTGGCAGCTGTTGCGTCGTGTGTGACGCCAAGTCTCAGGCACTCGACCACTGCAGATCGAGCAGCTTCGCCGCCGACATCATTCTTTGGCGAGACTGAGCAGCATGATAATATATACTCGAGTAAATCGAGCTGGATTAGCATCGAATGAGCGACGCTTGTTGCCGATGTTCCAAGTGATGGGGTTGGAGCGGAGAGATCGCGCACAGCACCAAGATAGTGAGCTTCTACTTCTAGTGTCGTACCTCTAATACCGAAGCGTGGGCTAGCCGTTGAGGTGATCCCATTGGCATGGAATGCGATGTAGTCTTCACTGGTCGGAGGTGTGAAGCGGTGGTGTTGCAGTAACGCTGCGGCGCCATGCCGTCGGGTTCCAATGTCAGGGACCCAAGATGGTAAGTCCGACCCAAGGGTGTCAGACGAGTGATGGACCAGGGATATTATACTCAGAGAAGATCGGAATCGCATACACCAAATGGTCATGTCGTAGTACACTTGCTGTTCATTCTTGCTATAGTCTGCCACGATCAAGCCAGCTTCAGCAGCTGGCCAAAATGGCTGTATGAGACCAAGAATTCCATAAACCTTGTCCCGGGCATCTGTTGAGTCGTGATTGCTGGTAAGGACCAGGAGATGCTCAAAGTATGCGGAGCATCTTGAAGCTTCGCCAACAGTAGCTCCATAGGCCTGGCGCAACAAGGGCTGGTAACGAGGGTCACCCGGCCCTCCCATGGCATGCTGATCTGCGATAGCCGTCACAAGGAAGAAAGCACGAAGATTAAGGAAGGCATCTCCAACCTCGTCCAGTCCAACAGCGGGAGATAGCCGGAACTCGGGGAATCGGGTGACTAGTTGAGTCCAGAGGTTCACGCTATCCATCGATATGGATTGCGATCCGACCCACAATCTCACACACTGACCAAGTACGAGCTCTTGCACAACCCACAGTCTGTTCAGCAGTCGACGACGAGCGTAGAACTTGAACAGTGCGTTGACTTGGCCATCCCTTATAACTAAACTCAGCTTGGGCAAACGTATGCCGTTGGCTTCGCCAGCAACATCACTATGTGACAGCGGCCCATGTATGGTGATTTGATCTTTGATTGCTTCGAAAACTTCGGTGTGCAGCTGTATCACAGCTGGTGTAGTGTCGTCCTCGGCGCCCAGCCAGCCCCAGACACTCGTTGCCGACGAGTAGATATAGCCCATGAGGGCCACTTGGTTCGAGCGCTCGATGACATCGTCCTGGTTGATGCAAATCGCATCGATCCACACATGACATACATTGTCATGACGCGACTTCTGCAGCATGGCAGGCCCAAGAGTTTGCAATGCATTGTACAAGTTCGATCGCACCGCAATCTCGGCATGTGCTTCCGTCGTACTTTCGATGAGTACGAGCTCAGTATCAGAATCATCGCCGGCAGCCTGGTCATTGCCTGCTATTGGCACGTCCCAAGTGTAGCTCAGAGCAATGTACGGCTGTGAGAACTTGTCAAGATCACAAGTCGTGATGCTCAGACTGATTGCCAGCACAGTATTTGGTCGCGCCGCAGTATACCTCAGTAGACGAATGTGGCGAGGAGGTAGTGGCACGTAAGTATATTGGGGTATACGCAGACTCGCATCCGCCATGTCTACCATTCAGCTCTTAGGCGGAGGTGAGTATTCTTCTGGAAGCGCGACACGGTTGTTGGCCATAGCATGATAGTAGATGAGCGTGAGCGAGAGCAATCGTATGACAAGGCGCAACCTGGTGACTTCGAAGCTCGTTGGTGGGCTGCGTCTGCATGCTGCAGTCGTGCAGCGGAGGAAAGATCAGCCGATCTCATTTCATTGAACTGCCTCTTTTAGTACACAAAGGGTACCATTCTCGCTCTGCCACGAGTTGCCTCCTTGCCAAAGACTCCCTCGTACCAAGCTGCCGTACCACTAGCTGTCACGCCAAGGTTGACCACTACGAAGATTGTTGCGCACAGCATCGTTCGATTTGTGATGTGGCCAGAAGGCGCCGTCAGAAAGGTGAGCGCTGCGTAGATCGAACACTCTGCAAAGTAGTGCGGCGTATGAGAGTAGCGAAATAGTGGGTGCTGCGGCAGACTGTAGCGTGATTTCTGCGCACCTGCTGATGAAGAAGCCTTCGCTCGCAAAGAGCAAAGGTGAGCGTGGCATACATGCTGTGCTATCGAGGCGGCGGCGGCGACCATAAGTAGAGCAAATAGCTGCTGGACTGTGATGTGACTCAGGAGATGAAGCGTAGAGTGATCGCTTCGCTGCAAAGCACCGGTCCCCTCGACCCAGATTGCGACGCTGAGACCAATGTAGAAAGCTTCGCCAATCAGCCAGTGACCTATCCACATACTGCTCTTGGAAGAGCCAGGGAAGCTGATGCTTTCGTAAAGCCGTCGTGTGCCTTGAAGAAAGACACATAGCCAGCCCAAGTAGACTTGATGCAGGGTCATTGAGGGGCGAGAAGTGTCGACATAGGCTACTATCGAAGCGTGGAGCGGACCAGCAAGGACATAATCAGACGGCCACATTAACGACAACGTGACGCTCGTCACATAGAAAGCAGTGAACCAGGAATGTGGTACTTGTGTTGCGGCGACGAAGTCCAGCCCGCGAAGGATGGGAGACGAAGTCGCTTTTCTCTTGCTGTCCGATGACTGCTGCTCACTAGAGGTAGTCCGCGCGCCATAGGCAAGGAATCGAGATGAAAGAGCGGGTACAGAGGAGACTGCTAGAACCTACCAATAACGTGAGTACGGAGAAATGTCTGCTCGAGTAGTCAGAAAGGGACGCACGGCTGCAGCTGCGCCCAAGAAGCAGGCTCGGATGCAGTCGACGAGGTCCATCATCGTTAGGATTGCACCTTCCTAGCCCCTTCGTAGGAGTATGGGCATGGTGGTGACCGTGTGTTGGAGAAGGTTACTAGCCGATCGGAGTCGAAATGTTTGCAGTCCCGGCACCCGTGTGCACAGACGTGGCTCGCTGCTGCACATGCAAGTAACATTCATCTACCTCCTCGGTTCATCACACCACGACGGCCGTAAACGTCTTGTAGTCCGTGGGCACGGCGTAATCGCCATCCGTGTGTCGTGTGGTAGTCCAGGCAGCACCAAAGGCAGCTCAGCATATATTCTCGTGACAGCGGACGCCAAGGGAGCTCTGTTGCTACGCTGTAGGTACAGGTAACATTATTGACAGCGTCGCCATGACCGACACGAACCCCGGCAAGATAGTGCTCGTCACTGGTGGTACTGGCTTCATTGGTAGCCACTGCATCTTGCAATGCCTCCAAGCTGGCTATCAAGTGCACACCACGATCCGCAAAGCAAGTCGCGCCGATGAAATCAAGGAGGCAGTCCGCAACGGCGGCGTCAGTGGTGCTCAGGCAGATGGCATCAAATTCTTCACCGCAGACCTTATGAAGAACGATGGCTGGGAAGCCGCATGCGCTGATTGTACCTATGTCCTGCATGTTGCCAGTCCCTTCCCAGCGGCGCCACCTAAGCACGAGGACGAGCTCATCATCCCAGCTCGGGAAGGTACACTGCGAGTCCTCCGTGCTGCAAAGAAAGCTGGCACTGTCAAGCGAGTCGTCATCACTAGCTCATACGCAGCCATCGGCTACGGGCACGGAGATCGCACTACGCCGTACACTGAGACCGACTGGACGGACCTCGAGAGCGGTCGGCCGGTTCCTGCGTATCAAAAAAGCAAGACCATCGCTGAGAAGGCTGCTTGGGACTTCGTCAAGTCAGACGGAAGCTCGCTGGAGCTCGCCGTAGTCAATCCAGTCGGTGTATTCGGACCGCTACTTAGCTCGAAGGGCGACAGTACGAGTCTCGAAATCATCAAGCGCATGCTCGAAGGCGCGTTACCGGGACTACCTCAGATCAGCTTCGGTGCAGTCGATGTGCGAGACGTCGCTGCCCTACATCTACTCGCAATGACCGATCCCAAGGCGGCGGGAAATCGATATCTTGCGGTAGCAGATGGGCCATTCATCAGCTTCAAGGACATCTCTGCTACGCTGAAAAAAGGTCTGCCGGCGGAGTCAAAGAAGGTGCCGACTATGCAGCTGCCGAACTTCGTGCTGCGACTGGCGGCGCTGTGGGATCCTGCTGTGCGACTCATCACGGGCGAGCTGGGCAAGACAAACAGTGCTAGTAATGCGAAAGCCAAGACTGAATTGGGACATGCGTTCAAAAGTTCAGAGGAGAGCGTTATTTCTGCTGCGGAGAGTCTGATCAAGTTGGGTGTCGTGAAGGTGTGATGAATTGAGTGGCAAGGAATAGAATGTGTCGGGACTGATCATTGATTGGCAAGGATGAAATGAGACAAGTCAAGTATCGATGCGGAGGTATTGCAGCGTTGAGCTCGAGTTTGATACTACCCACTGTAGACTAATCACACTGTTCCATCATCACCTGTCTGGCACTCACTCGGTACAGCGCACTCAACTCCTGGGTCCACTGACTCGGCACAGCTACTTTCGATGCTCTCTCACTCCTTGCCCAACGACAACGGCGGCAGCGAGATCACGCCTCCAGGCTGCGAGTACACAGCAATAGCATGATCAAAGTACCCATCAATCTGGCTCTGCACCCCCGGCGCAAGACCCTGATAAGCAGGCGTTAACTTGGACGCAATCACTGCTCCGAGCTGATCCGCCTGCCCCTTCTGCTTCACCAGCGTAGCTTTCGTCGTCTGGCTCAAACTGACCAGTCCAAGGAGAATGCTATCAAAAGCCGGCTTCTTCGATTCGATGTTGGCCAGGAAGCCCTTCAGCGTCGTGGAGAGGCTGAGTGTAGCCAGGGCGACTTTGAGCGAGCCGGCGTCATCTAGGGGACCGGAGGCTTGAGCCGTGGAGATCGCGGAGTCGGTGGCGCTGCCGACGTCGTTGGACTGTTTCTGGATCTTGAGGGCTGTGAAGAGGTTTAGGGGGTCCTTTGCCTTGAAGGTGTTGAGCGTGTTGTTGAGCGTGGTGACTTTGGCGACGATGTTGCTGAGGGATGAGACGATTGCGGTGGCGTCGCTGGCGGAGTCGCGTTTGATGATGGGGCTTGCGGAGGAGACAGCTACCAGGGCGCTGAGGGCTAGAGGGAGGAACTTCATTATGGCTGTCTGGGAGGTGTTGCGAGGCGAGATATTGCTGGATGGGGTTGCTTGAATCTGCTTGACGCTTTCGTGGTCTGAAGGCAAGTGCAATCGCTGAACGTTGGAGACGCGGAGGGTGGATGGACAAGATGAAATACTGAAATATGTATGCTGGCTCCGCACGTGGCGCCATACATGTCCTTTCTTGCTACAACGCCGACTACGACGCCGTTGGCGACAATTCCCCCTCATAGACCAGGATGTGAACATAGTAGCACGAGCATGGGTGGTCCCACATTCGAACCTAGGTGAACGTGCGGTGGGGAGAAGCCTCGGCTGGCGATTCAGCCAAGACCGAACACTCTTGCGCGTGCGCACGAGGGTTTGTGGCTGGCCGGCGGCATCGCGCCCTTCATGCAATGTTCCCGCGCTACGCCTCGATAGCACTGTCGAAGGACAAACGCCATCATCAGAACGACTTTTTGGAGTAGAATATATAGAACGAGGAGACGAAATGCTGGAGAATGAAGAATCCGAACGTTGATGGTCTTCGGTACGGCACGAGCCTCGGGTGTCGCGTGCTTAAAGCTACATGAAATGCTCCAGGTTTAACTCCAACGTCGACGTCGGGAACGGCAAGTCAAAGTGCTTCAGCACCTTTGGGTGCAAGATGCCGAAGATACCGATCTTCACTGCTGATTGGCCCTTTAGCTGAAGGTAGATCGCTGCTGCGTGGCCGGCGAGATACGTTGAGTCTGTACGATGTTAGCAAAGATTCTGTCTTCTAGGCACGGTGAATACACACCTTCAACTTGCTCAATGAAGTACCCGGTCATCTCTCCCTTCTTCAGCTCAGCATCCCTCGTAACCACCGCGCTCCGCAGCATCAACATTACCCGATCAAGCAGGCCATGCACCTGCTCGAAGCCGCTGCTCTTGCCGTACCACGCAGCAGCGAAGTGTCGCACATTTCGGCTTCTTCGCTCGAGCTTCTCATCCTTCACACCAATGTCGCTCACCTCGAAGATCTTCATCGGCACGGCATGCTTGCGATTCTCCCGGATCGTCTTGAGCAGACCTGGCAACAGTGATGTACGCACAATCTGGTACTCGGCAGTCTTCGGGTTTTGCAGACGGACCGCTTTGTTGTCGTCTGCCTTGTTCAGCCAGGCGTAATTTTCGTCGTGTGAGCATAGAATCAAGGGCATGACTTCCGTCCACCCTGCCATCGCGGCTTCTGATCGGACGATATCAGCGAGCTTATTGATGGGTAGTGCTGCTGCGACACCGTGCGACACCGAGGGGAAGTGGCGAGGGAGGTTGTTGAAGCCGTAGGCGATTGCTACGTCTTCCATGATGTCGGCTTGATGCAGAACGTCGGCTCGGGTAATGGGGATGTCAATGTCGAGAAGATCGTCTGAGGTCGTTGACGGGCGTGATGTGTGGCACATTTTCGTGAGCAGGGCGGAGATCTCGTCTCTTGACAGTGTAAGTCCGCAAACTGAGTTGATGAAGCTAGAGCTGACTGTCGTGGCTCGAGGGGAGAGATCGGGCGTCTCTCTCGACTCATTATTGTGAAGCGAAATGATCTTGACTGGCTCGATGGTGAAGGGCTCGGCGCAATACATAGAGAACATGGCGACGAGAATGTGGTTCACGATCTCGAGCTTAGTCTTATCAGTGGCTGTTATGTCGATGAAGACGTCTCGTGTCTTGAGTGTGATCTTGGAGTGATTGCTGTTGATGATAGGCGGCATAGAGAGGACTGTGCGGTTTGCGTCGTAAATGATCGGGTATACTGGCTTGTCGCGAATGATGGGCAGGTACTTCCGAAGTTGCAGATCTTTCTGTGAGATTGTCAGTGGGCATGTCACCGATGGCGAACAGCCTCAGCATACCTCGAAGAACTCCATCATCTCCTTTGCATTCATCTCCTTCGTCTGATTGAGTGGGGCAAATTTGATCTGCTCTGGTGGCAAGGCCTCGTATGTGAAGGGACCCTTTAGCGTGTCAAGATCGTGCGTGCCAATAGCCACCAGACTCCGTTGCCGTGCGAGGTTTTGGTGCAGCTTGTCTTGCAACGAGATGAAGCTCTGGTATCGAGCCTCATCGAACTTGACGCCACGTAAGATGGCACATGAGAAGTACTGCCGGACTTGCTGAGTTTCCGGCTTGACTGTCACCTCCAGCAGCTTCCCGTCCTTGGGTCTGCTCAGTCGGTACTGCGGCATCGCTTGTCGTCCAAGGAAGACATTGAGGTTCATCGCAATGCCTTCGAAGCAGAGCATGTCATATCGGTTCGCCGGAATCTCGATCTTGAGCTGTGGCGGCTCTTCATGACCGGTCGTGTCATCGTCGAGTTCGGCATCGAACTCGA
>JAVRRP010000665.1:0-15110 GCA_036872775.1 Oleoguttula sp. CCFEE 5521 | reverse complement strand
GAGAGGCCGGATGGCAGTGTGAGGGTTGAGAGAACGGGGCTGAGGGCTGTAGAGGACCATGGGAGGCACATCATTATCGCAAGTGAGCCGAGTACTTACAAGGAGAGCGAATGGCATTTGATCCCGAAGAACTCGTATGTAGTCGCCAGCGAGGCGGATGGGGTGGTGGTGAAGGAGATTCCTTACAAGGACGAGTGGAATACCGAGGATCCGATGGCCTGAAGAGGGATGGATGAATGCAGAGCGTGAGTGATGATTGATGACTGCATAGCGTAATAGAATGAGACATGACCTATCGAAACAGTGGAAAGGATTGACCCTTGCCTCAATGTCAAATCGACAGATTTACCTTGAGACCGCCGGACGCGGAACGTTCTGCTCAAAGTGTTTGGCGGGTCCAATGTCTCTTAGAGATGACATTTCATACAATCGTTCATGTCCATAAGGGATACACAAGCCCATATCCCTTGACTCACGCGGCGGCCGCAGCAGCCGGCGCACTACCCTCAACCTTGACCTTCTTACTCTCCCCACCAGCCTCCGATTCAGCTTTCCTCTTCTCCCCCTCCTTCTCCCTCTCCCTTCTCCTAGCCTCCCTCTCGTTCCGCTCCTTCTCCTTCCTCAGCGCCTTACTCTCGAACTCATGCCAATCGCCCTCCAAGCCCTCCAACTCCACAACCTGCTGCGCAGCAGGCTCCTCAGTAGTGAAGTAAGGATGCTCCAGCACATCGCTCGCCGTGGGTCGGTTAGTGGAGTCATACTGGAACATAGCTTGCAGCAACTCGAACGCCTCAGGGGAGACGCGCTCGCGGTACTTTTCCTCGAATGTCGAGGCGATGCGATGGCTTGGTCGGAGGAGCTCGTACCATTGCAGTTCTGCTATGCCGGGCCACTCGGATCGCGAAGGCGTGCCAAGGACGTTGTAGATTTTGTCGAGCTGGTTTATCTCGCTTCCGTCACCTGGAAAGATGGCGTTGCGGGTGAAGATCTCGACTAGCACACATGCTGCGCTCCAGATATCTACTGCTGCACCGTACTGCGTCTCACCTAGCAGGAGCTCAGGGCTACCGTACCAGATCGTGATGACGCGATTGGTGTAGTCTTGTTTCTGACGCTTCTGATAGAAACGGGCGAGACCGAAGTCTGCTAGTTTGAGCTCGCCTGTCTTGGAGACCAGGATGTTTGCGGCTTTGATGTCGCGGTGAAGGACGCCGCGGTGGTGTAGATAGTCGAGGCCTTCGAACAGTTGCTTGGCGAGATGCTTCTTGTGAGCTGTTGTCAGAGTGAAGGAGGGGTGGTTGAGAAGGCCGGTGAGATCGTGCTCGAGGTATTCGAAGACCATGAAGCAGTCGTTGCGCTCGACCATGACTTCTTGGAGGGTCACTACGTTGACATGGTTGAGTGATTGTAAGAGCTTGATCTCGCGGATGGCCGTGACAGGGAACTGAAGCTTGTCAGTGATACTGCGCACGAGAAGGGTCCTGCTCAACATACCCCATCGCGTTCGCCCTCCATGCGGATCTTCTTCAGTGCTACCATCTTACCAGTATACACATGTATGCCCTTGTAGACCTTGCCGTACGTACCACTCCCCACAACGGAATCATTACCGGTCTTGCGGTAGTACACACTCTCGGACTGCGCGAATTCCTCACTCAGCTGTGGCTTAGCCTTTATGCGCTTCTTTCTCACCTTCTCTTTCCTCGTGAGCTGTGTGGGTTGCTTGGGTGTAGCAGCACTGACGCGAGTGTTACCAACGAAGTTTCTGCTCTTCGGTACCGTTGCCTTTGAACCGGAAGTCGAATCTAGTACAGGAAGCTTTCGATCGAGGAGTGGAGAAGTCTCAGCTTTTGATGGAGTGACCCGATCTTGTGTAGACTGTGTCGCCCGACCCTTGATCGAGAAGCTGATCTTACTCTTCTCTGCCTCTTTGTCTGATAATTTGCTGTTGGCGTCCGCGGCTGTGGTGTTCACGGGCTCTGAATCTTGCGCAGAAAGCTTGCGTCTTTTCGGAGCACTCTCATCGTCAGCTCGGAGATCAGCTGGTGGTCTGAAAGGGTTGTCATCATCCTCGGGGTCACCAGCAGGAGGTGGCGGCGGAGGTGAAGCAGAGCCGCCATCTTCGCGCGAGGGCGGCTTTTCTCCAGCTTGCACCAAGTGTCCACCCTTGGTCCCTTCATTTGGTGTCCACGACATGTTCGCAAAGTGACCTCTTCCGCCTCGACTAGGTTGACCACCTCGAGACGATCCTCGTGCTGAAACGTCGCGAGGCGGTGGTGGAGGCCGATTCGGAGTGCCGCCGTATGTCAAACCTGGCTGCGGTTGATACTGACCCACTCCACTGTGTGGTTGTTGTTGGCCATGGTATGGGTATGGCGCATGTTGAGGTGGGTAGCCGCCATGTGATCCGTATTGTGGCTGGCTGTACCCTGGATGGCCGTACGGGGGTTGACCGTAATAGCCTTGGCCATAGTGGCCGCCTCGGTTGTACATCTCGTCTCCTTCTCTGTCTCGTGCTCTTCTGTGTTCTCGACTCCGCCCACGACTTGTCGACCTCGCCTTCGGCGCCTTCGCTCGATCTCGCGACCTTGAACTTTCGCGTCTTTGCTTCTGATCCGCTCCTCTGCTGCGTTGCCTTGAACGCGAACGCTGAGAGCGTGACCGTGGACGATTGAGCTTCTTATCCCGATCCTCAGGTATCGACGACGATGTACGAAGATCGCTATGACGGCGCGCACTTTCGTGGTCCCGGTGTTTGCTTGGCGGAGGTGAATCTCGAGTGCGTCTTGATGTTTGTGGTCGAGTTGCCGGGCCCGCCCGATGATGCCGATCGTGCGGAGAGCGATGTCGGTGATGGCGGTGTTCGTCCTCCCCTCCCCTAGCGCGCAATTTGTCTTCCCGTGAGTGGCGCCTTACCGGTGCGCGGTCCGGGCCACGATGTGTATGTCGTGAGCGTGACGGATGGCGATGCCGAGATTGCTGTGGTCCGGGTGATGGACGTCGAGCAGCCACGCTGTCGATCTCGTGCGCTGGTCTTGGCGACCTTGCGCGAGAGTGCTTGCTGTTGCGCGCCTGTGGTGACGTGGCCCGGTTTGGTTCACTGTGACTTCTTCGACGCTTGCGCGTGCGAGTAGCTGACGGTGACCGGGTGCCTCTGCCGGCGTGCTGATCGTGCCGAACGTCGGATTCTCGGTCAGATTGAGGACGGGATTCCTGCTCCCCTCGGCCCTCTACAGGTGCAATTGCACGCACACCTCCTTCGTCCCTCACGCCAGATGCTGGGGACACACGCTGTGACTGCTTATTGGCCCGTGAGTGTGTATGGTGTGTAGAGATGGGTCGTTGATGAGTATGAGATGAGTTGGTCTGTGACGGACGACGTGCAGAAGTGCCTGATCTCGGCGCCCTATCAGGGATACTTCGCTTCCGTCCCGGATACTCCGCTTCACCGCGCCCTTCACTGTCGCCGCGAGATCGACTCCGCTGATGTCTACCTCTGCTCCGTTCAATAGCCTCAGGTCGTGTCGTACGGTCGTCTTGACCGGCCATGTGGCAAGATATCCACGCCCGAAGATGAACGTAATCGATGATTCCGAAGTTCACCGGAATAATTCCGGCCGAACACTTCAATGTTCCCAATGAAGCTCGACCAGCGTCGCTCACACACTGCAAGATCGCCAGACTCACCACAATGTAGCCTCTGTGCCACACGGAAGACGGCGAACACCTTGTCTGTGGAATGCAACAGCATGCAGACTCGCGATCGTTACTGCCGGCCTCGCAGAAATCATTATCGGTTCGGTCACGGGCCGCACGTTCCCCCACTCTGAGGAGTGCTTCAGCTTGGCATCCTCGCTGCAGCTGATATGTTCACGAAATGCCGCAAGACGCCAGGCATCGCTCTGGTCAGTACGGCTAGGCCGTGTGGACGGCTAAAGCCTAGAGGGCGGGCAACCGCCAGAGTAGATCGCCGCACAGAGCGGAGGTACCGACGTTCACCTCTTCAGACTCGTCTTCCATCAAGGCAGCTAGAGCCGCAGAACGCGAGCATCGGCGGGTGAGATCGCAAGGTCTCTGGAGGGCCACGATCATACTGAGCACGCCGTCGGGTCGCACGCTTGAGTGCCCAAGACAACGCCAGCATCTTGCTACCACCACCCACAGCAAGTGCGTCCGCGTCAACTCTCTTCGCACCATGATAGAGAGCCTTCGTGAATTAGTAGTCATTTCGTCTATCCCCTCAAGACTGCCACGCCGGTTACAAATGAACTGGCAAGTCATGTGTGACACCTCCCACGACCTCATGAGTTCTTCCCAGGTCGAGGCTGTTGCTGTCTACCTCGCAGCTTCCTGTGGCGGCCTCGCGTCTCCATTACAGAGCAAAGTACGTCCACACACCATTCACTTCACACGACAATAGCTATATACGCAGCGGGCCGGTGTCCAGGCTCCAGTGCCAGTGACCAGTAGGTGCCAGATCACGGCAGTAGCATATGTTCTAAATGCATGACCGCAGACAACGTCGCGTAGTGCGCGCAGAGCGTAAAGCTGGCCACGTAGCATGCTGGTCATCAGTGATAGTACAGAGGATGAGAGTGACGTTAGAGTTTGCAAAGGTTTCCAAAACAGAACGACACTGTCATGGCGGCCTTATGGGAACGATTCGCCGTCAACACCGCGTCGATGCAGTCGTGACACGTGTAATGGATGCCTGTCAAGCTGCTAGAGCATTGTCGAGATGGGTGCTGATGGAACGATGCACGAAGTCTTGATGACAGAGGTAAGGTCTTCTGATACGCGCTGGCTGGACTGGAAGTCCCGCGCATTGCCAAGCCTTGATGCCCGGCAGCCTGAGATTCGGACTTCACCTTGAGACTGCTCCACAATGTAAGACGGGTTGAGAAAGACGAGCATTCAATATTCCTACGTAGTGCTCCCTTCTGGGACCTAACACCATGAGCTTCCTGTTCTACTATATAGAGTCAGCATACTCGAATCACTACATCTAGCTCCGCGAACTATCGGCTGAAGTCGAAGCAAAACTCTGCGCAAAGTGACAGACATATCCTTCGCACAGCCGTCTTGTTTTGTAGCATATATCTATTCCCTGAAGCTCGGCACTCAACATGGCCTTCGATTCGCCGCTGAGCTTACCAAAGCCCAAGGCCATGCCTGCGCACCTCCTCAACGGCCATTCCCCACTGAATCCATCCTACTCCGCCGAGATCGATCGCGATGAGAGAGAAAATGCTTTCGCATCCATACAGTCCTCCATGGGCCCACACAGAGAGCCTATAGACTTGAACGACCTAGGATCGGAGGATGCGCAGGTTGAGATGAGGATCAGTCACGGGCACAATGCTGCAAAGCCGGCGCAGCAGTACGAAGAAGTCGAGGACAGCGATATAGAGGCACTGGAGCTGAGGTCCGCGGCACGGCATGAGAGAGATCAAGCGCCCCCTACACCACAGCCTGCCGGACGGTCTTCAAGTCCGTTCACCTCGAACCCCACGATCGACTTTGATGGACTATCGTGGCCAAGTGCTGGGACATTAGAGCGCTTAAGGGAGCGTGATAGTCCCGACGATGCTGCTGCACGGCTGGCAAAGCTATCGGGCGCTGTCAGGACCATACTCGAGTGTATTGGAGAGGACCCAGAGCGGGAAGGTCTGCACGGCACGCCGGAGCGGTATGCTAAGGCCATGATGTTCTTCACGAAGGGGTATGAAGAGAATTTGCGAGACATTGTCAATGGTGCTGTCTTTCATGAGGACCATGACGAGCTGGTGATCGTCAAGGACATCGAGGTGTACAGTCTTTGCGAGCACCACCTTGTACCGTTCACTGGCAAGGTATGATGTCTTCGTGCCGACCACTACCGATACGCCACTAATACTGTTCTGTAGATGCACATCGGCTACATTCCCTCCCGCCGAGTCATCGGTCTCTCAAAACTCGCCCGCATCGCTGAGATGTTCAGCAGACGTCTGCAAGTGCAAGAACGTCTCACGAAGCAAGTCGCTCTTGCCTTAAGTGATGTGCTCAAGCCTCAAGGTGTCGCTGTCGTGATGGAGTCCACGCACATGTGCATGGTCATGCGTGGTGTGCAGAAAGCTGGCGCGGTGACGATCACGAGCTGCATGCTTGGTGCTATGCGGAAGCGGGCGAAGACTAGGGATGAGTTCCTCACACTGCTGAACAGGAAATGAAAGGACACAGACAATGGGGGAGAGGCAGTCTGGACTGTATTGTTACTGACTCAGTGCCATCGGGATTCGGCGCTGCTGGCGTTGGCCGCTTCGACCGGCTGTAGGATGCGGACCAGGATGATACCACGACGCTCAACGCAGCGTAAGTACTTTTGCATTGGGCTATCGCCTTCTTCTGTCGGAAGATCTGAGGTCGCCCTCATCACATACTGTGCATGACAGCCTCATTCACACTTCGTACTCTCTTCCCTCCCTTCTACTGACCTCATCTACCACACGCGCTTGGCGCTCTGACTTGCAAGATCACCGCCGCCATTCCCGTGTTGCTCCGCACAACGACACCCACAATCACATCACCGCTTCGTATTGTTTACGCTCGGCCCACCCAAGCGGAAACAGTGCACGCACCCGCTCGGACACTCTTCTTCCACGTTCAGCATGGCCATCGGTCGCCTCTTCTACTACACCCTTGCATTTATCACCAGTGCCTTCTGCTGCCTCACTCACTACCGCATGTGGCCACCTGAGCACGGCTGGGCACCGCATAAGAACGCCGGCAACATCTGGCGCCGAAAGAAAGAAGAAACTGCTTACACGGAGAAGAAGCGTAAGCAGGCTCGCGATCGTGAAGCCAAGCGACGTGGCTATGGTGGACGTCAACATGACCGGCATGGACGAATCGATCGAGGCGAGCGAAGCGAAGTCGACAGCAAACGAGGAAGGAGCGAGCGAGAAGAGCCGGGTGGGGAGTGGGTCGCTGACTTCAATCAACGAAACGACGAACTGCAACAGCTCAGAGCACAACGGTGTCGTGAGGCAGCAGCACGCGACCGCGACGTCTATGGACCAGACTTTGCTGGCAGTCAGCCACGTAGAACCGACACCCCTCACCCGCGCAAAGACACCCCTCTCAACGACCTCCCCTCAAGATCAACATCCAGCAGATACAGTGGCTGCCCGTCAAACACTCACCACGCGTTCAGTCCATCAGGCCAGCCAGACAGCCCCGAGCGCTTCGACTCGCCTGAATTTGAGCCAATCGCAAGACCTGGAAGCCACGCGCCACCCTCAAGCGGCAACAGCGTCCGAACGCATGGACGCAGCAGCAGTTCCGCCGGTGGTATCGTCCGCTCGCCCAACGGCACTTTTTACGTCAAAGACCACGCACAGCGGCGCGCAGGGTCTAGGTCTGGGTCTCGGACTCAGCAGCGGGTTGATGGGAAGTACTAACGCCGATGTGCCCAACACGAACAGGCAGAATTCAGACGATTCAGATGACGAACCGCAATGGGGGAGCCTCCGCAAGCGCCGCCAGAAAGCGTCGCCAGAGAAGTTCAACACTGGACAGTTTGAGCCATTGCCTATGCGCAAGGGCCAAGAGGGATCTGACCGTGCTGTCAAGCGATTGCGAGCTCAGAATGGCACGCCTGTACCCATCATCGCTCCCGAAATTTCCTTGCCATCTACCCTGAATCACTTCGGCATCACTACACCACAGCAAAGTTCTTGTCAGCTCACTGGCGGCCTCCTGGGTCTCCGCTTCGACACCCCCATCGCACACACTGTCCCCATGAACACCCTCTTCGCCAAACCGCGAAAACCCATCACAACGCCCAAGCCCACCCTCTTCAACCTCCTCGACGCCCTCTGCCAGCACAACGATCTCCTCCTGCTCCTTACGAGCTACCTTAACATCCCCGCCCTCGTAAACCTCTACGCCATGCACAAACCCTTTCACCACTCTTTCAATTGCCACCATACCGCCTACATCCTCGCTATCATCCGCACCTGGGCGCCGAACGCGGATCGCATCTTCCCGTGGCGGACGTATCAGAAGTTGTGTGTGAAGGACCCGCGGCAGAGGCAGAAGAGTAGATTGCTGGGAAAGGAGGGCAGGGTGAGGTATCAGCATGAGGATCTAAGGGATGTGCCGAGTTTGCGGTGGTTACAGATGGTGGTATACCGCGAAGGAGTCTGCCGGGATATCGTGATCACGCTTGCGCAGAAAGGTCTTCGCTGCCCTTACAGCACTTCTGTGTCTCTTAAGGTAAGCTTTTCCAAGCTCTGCCCCAATCCAAAAATCACTGACATATCATCAAGCGTACCTGGCTCCTGCTCGACCTCCCCCTAAACGCCCATCGCATCGCCCTAATCCGCTCCCCAACCTACTTTCCCGCCCCGCATCTCCGCCTTCTAACCCACTTCTTCCTAAAACTGGACATGCATCTCACCGATCCCATCGGCGGCATCATGCCCGCCAATCATCCCGATCAACTCCGCTTCCCGAACCGCTTCGCCAGGCAAGCGTTCACGGGGAAGCAGCTGCGTGAGACGCTGTTAGCGGAAAAGAGTCTGACGCCTCTGTGGCGTGTGGTGAGGGGCTGGAGCCCGGATCCTGGTCAGCCGAGAGTCGTGATGGATCGGCTGGATATGTTGAAGCTGTGGGTGCGGCATTACTACAAACGTCCTGACAACCAAAACGAAGCGGTGAAGAAACAGAACATCATGGGCGTGCCGTGGTGGGAATGTGGGACTGTGGGGCTCGAGAGAGTAGGGCAGCCGTATGTGACTGGCGAGGGCTCGGTGGAGAAGCCGTGGGTGTTGGTTAAGCCTGGGGAGGTCCATAGGAGGCCGGATCCGCTGTTCAGGCCGGATCAGCTTGTCATGAGGGAGGGGGTTAGGCGGGAGATCGGGTTGCATCATCTTTGGGTTAGGATGATGATTTGGGGTTTTTATGATGCGAGGGGACGGAAGATTGTTGTGAGGACTGAGAAGTAGAGAAGAACTTGCGGTATTACTGAACAGTGTCAGGGGGCTGCTTGCGATTGTATCGAAGGACCATGAAGCAGCCTCAATCGAAGACTAAGTAATTGATACGCGAATGCATGATCCCTGTTGCCGAATGAGGGGACGAAGATACTTCCATCCGACATCACCTTAATGCTAGACCACACACGCAACACCCCACGACCCCTCGGCCCTCTCCCCGCTAGCGGAAGCCCTACATCCCTCCGGCACATCCCTCTCCATATACTCCCGATCATCAACAGCACGCCCGTGCGATGCACACGCCGACAGCCTCCGAGTCTTAGCTTCCCTCGGTGCCAAATCCTTCCATCGAAGCAAGTGAATTTCCATAATATAGTCATGCGGTGGCATTTCTTCCCACTGCCGAATGGCTCTACGGTCGGTCGAGTCTTCGAGGTAGTCCACTCCTAGCTCCACGGCAATCTGCAGCAACGCGCAATAAGGGGGCGTCCTTTCCCAAATTCGCCGTATGGCTTGTGGACAGGGCCTGAGAGCTGTGCTATCGGGTAAGTCGTGCCGATCAGCGTATAGCACTGCCATCGAAGATGGCTCTGGTGGACGAGCGTTCGCCGGACTCTGTAGTACCACACTACGGATATCTGGAGAGCTCGGCCTGGATGCGAGTCCATCCGAGTGTCGTACGGATGTGTTCTCTAGTGTCCTGTTAGCTGAGCCATAACGCTCTTGACTTCAGCATCGACTTGCTTCCGATCTCCAAGTATCTTTGGGTCCTTTTGTGTACTGAGCTCGCTAGCCTGCACCTTGCCTGTACTCCTCGTGTGTAATCCGTGCGGTCTGCAGATTGACTTGTCAGTGATCGCGACGCCTTCAGCACAGAGGAGATGAAGTGTCGACCGACTCTCGATACTTTGCCCATCGGCGGCTGTACTCTATCATGTCGTCCATGGCCGGCAGTAAACGTCGATACTGGGGTCAGTGAAATCAGGGCGAGTGAATGGCTGATCTTGCGGGTACATACATGGGCGCTCGGTCGTGCGATCGAGTTCGGCGATGCGATGCTGTGCATGCTGTAGCTAGTCGTGAGGTCGGCTAATGGGGCGATATTGATAGCGTGCATTGGCTGAGCTGTGAATCAATACATGGCCTGTTAGAGATGCGTCGATCGGGACAGCGATGTGTCTCGCGTAATGTCATGTCGCGCAAGTCCGAGTATTTCATATCGAAGCCGATGAGGCGTTAGAAAGGGAATTGCGTAGCAGGATCGATTTGGAGCAGGATAAGTCGCATTCTAATTCTTTTGTGATCTGAGGAAGGAGACACGATGACTCCTCAATAAATCGCCATGTGGTCATTTACTGACTCGTTATATGCATGCAGCCGCCGTCAATATTACGTATCGCAGCACGACCAAGCACTACATCGGTGTAAGCCGCAGTGACTCCTTAACGCCTCGCTATGCCCTCACATCATATCCATGCATGAAGGCGGCTACAAATTGCTCCTAACCGCGCTGGTGGCCTCCACGTTATTGCACGTCTGGTAATCTGACCGCGATATCTCCACTCTGTGTGATATACCGTACCCAAGGCAGTGATTGATATTGTAGCTAGAAAGCAGGTCAGTACGCACCATGTCATTTCATTCTTATGAGCAGAACGTACCTTCGGCTCGATGATCTTCAAATACCTCACTTGTATCCCGCTCGTCGTGAAATAGGGGATCTCGAACTTGACTTGTATTGGCCGCTTCGCTTTCGCGCTCGAACCAGCACCACCCATACTGCCACCGAAACCGCCCATCATGCCGCCACCCTTCTCATCGTCACCGCGTACACTTGGGAGACCAAGCTCAGCTCGCATAAGGAACTCCTTGCTCCCGCCAAACTGCTTGATCTTCCACACGATACTCGACGTCTCAGGTGCGTAATGCACGGATCCAATATTGGTCCGGAACTTCGGTGTGTCCGCGTCCTCGGGGACAGGTATCGATATCTGCACATTGTTTGCTGTACTTCGTCGCTTGAACTGTGCTCGGGCTTTGAGCATGTACTCAATCCGACTGCCGGAGTGCGATTCGACTATGCACTCTACCCAGATCAGAGGCTTGACTTGTGTGTTTAGTCGATACGACATCAATTCGAACTCGCCGTCAGGTGGGATAAAGGAGATCGTCCGGTCGCTCTCGAATCGTCCCAATCGCACACACTGGTGGAACTTCACGTCCTCCATCTCGATCGCCTTGCCCCTCGTGTTCCTCCCTGTGGCCTCAAACATGACTTTGTCATTCAGTCCCAGTCTCAGCTCCGGCATGCCAGAGAGATAGCACTTCATCTTTATCGCTCCCAGGATCTCGCTTCGCAACACGTTGCCCGTAGAGCTAACCAAAAGGTTCAAGCTCTCCACAACGTCCAAGAACACCTCGTTCTTCCTGTACCTGATCCCCTCGCTCCTCCAGGACACAGCGTTCGTGACTGCAATTGGCGGTCGTGCTGGTGCCTGCAGCTGATGTGACTCCTGCGTAATGTACTCCTGCAAGATCTTTGTCTCTGTCGTTTGCGGGTGCCCAAAGTCCATCATCTCGTCGAGCAATTCGTAGATGACCACGAAATTGTCCCGGATGCTCTCCTCTTCTAGCTCCTTGAAGTACTCGGTGAACACCTCCACGATCTTGTGCAGGAACAGCAGGATCTCAGCGGCATTTGTGTTGCGTTTCGTTAAGGCAAGAAGGTACAGGTTATTGTGTTGAATGTAGAGGTAATTAATGCCTTCGTTACTAAAGCATGGTGGGACTGAGGAGGATTCGTCCTCGGCTTCTGAGAGTAGGATTGGGAACTTCTCGACTGCTGACATGGGGATGTCGCCGCGATAGTTGCGGGCTAAGAGGGTCTTGCCCTTAAGGTCGAGAAAGAAGACTGCAGAGGCCATGATGGGTGGTTGAGTATGACCCGAGGGTCAGAACTGTACTTAGAATGGAGATATATTTGGTGTTATGGGTGATGTTGGCGCGGGCCATATCGCCAAGACATCCAATCATGAGGGAGCTTAGGTCAAGATTTACACCCCCGAAGTACATTAAGCAAGCCATTGACTATCCACCCCACCATCAACACAATGCTGTTGACATCCCGGAGCAGCGTGCGCGCGCCATCGATAGCGACTCTCGCATTCCTCGAGTCTGCGCTGTCATCACTCCGGATAGGAACTGCAGCACCAGCGATCGACATTGGACGGAGACATGCTTCTCATCAAGCGCAAGGACGGGCAAACAAGGCAAAGCAAGGCCCAGGCAAGCGACTAGGAGCGAAGAAGACGGCTGGTGAATATGTCGTGCCGGGGAACATCTTGTTCAAGCAGAGGGGCACACACTGGTTTCCTGGAGATAATTGCATGATGGTATGTCCTCTGCTTTCCTCTAGCGCGAACATTTGCTAATGACTACACCAGGGTCGAGACCACACGATCCACGCCGCTCAGCCGGGCTACGTGCGCTACTACCGCGATCCTGACCGTCACCCGAAACGCAAGTACATCGGCATAGTGTTCGAGAAGGAGCAGCAGTTACCTGCGCCCATTAACGCTGTGCGCAGGCGTAAGCTGGGAATGCTCGCGTACCAGATACCTGCGACCTCCGTCGAAGAGGACGCTGGCAACCTCACGACTACATACACTCCCAGCAACGCCGAGAAGCGATCACCTCGATCACCCCCGAGTTCGACCACCATCACTCGCGGATCGCCTAATAGATTGCAAGGCGCAGCAGTGATTCAAGACGCACTCAGTGGTACGGCAACAGAACGGAAGGCGACACTGCGACCTGGTTACCAATACCGACAAGCCAACTGGGAAATTGGGCGGGCAGCTGAGCGCAGCAAAGCGGCGATGGCAGTGCGTACTTTCACGCCTGGCGATCGCTTCGCGGCTTGGCGCAAGTCCGCTATGAGGATCGCGAAGAACGCAGAGAGGAGACAGATGGGACGAGGCGGTAAGAAGGGCGCAAAGGCAAAGGCGAAGAACTGAGGTCTGGGAACACACGCTTCCCGAGACGAGAGTAGTCACGACGCTGCACCGAGGCCACTGTCTTCGAGGAGGGGAAGTCTCGTCGGCGGCCGACTCAAACCGTATATCGCATACCTGTAACTTAGTCCTGTGACATATCACAGCTGCTCATTGAGTTCGCCGTTGCACAAAAAAACCGGATTCCCGAACACCCGTCTCCGGTTCGCGTTCGCATGGCCTGTCGCACGATGACAGCAACATTCCGCGGCTGCTTGCATGGCCGTTTCCAGCCCTTCTATGAAATGTATATAAATCCTCTCATCCTACCATCTTTTCATTCCTACGTGCCCCCTCGCCGCAGTCATGCCCCGTATTCTCCCCTCACTCGTCGCCGAGCCCAGACACGAGCATGTGGCAGACACGCGTTCCTTGGCGTGGAGTGCTCATCTAAATTTACGCCACGATTCAACAGGTAGGCGATCAATTCTCAATACTGCTGTGCCGCACCATCACATTCATTTCAGATCTTGTTACCTTCGGTTGCGGTGGTCATTTCTGCTTATCGCATTACCATTTCCTACTTCTTCGTGGGCGGTGAGAGACTGGACTTGAGGGCCTGGCAACTCTATTGCAACGCCGCCCTGCACCCCTGGATCCTCCACATGGCAGCCGAACTCTAACCGAGGAAGGCACCAGTATTCTGTACCACAATCTGGAGCTCTTTTCGCGTGCCATCCGTGGCAGTAGTATCACTGCTGAACTATCTGGCTCTGGTTGACAATTTCTACCGAAAGTCCTGAGTCGCTCCGTCGGCAACTCGACTTCTAAGCCGAGTTTTAACACCACATGAATGCGGTGACATGCTCGCCAATGCTGGCTCCTGTCTCTCTAGCAAGGCCGGCAGGATTCTGGGATTGATCAGTCTCTGCTTCCCGGCTGCTTTGATCTGGATCTTGTGGTACGCCGTCAATTCGGACCGGGACGATGTGCATCCCATTTTGAATCAACTCATACCAGCTGGACACTGTGCTTGCCAGACCGCGACGATCTTCGAGTGCTCGTCATGCTTGGAGCCAGCGCCCGAGTTCGTGGCCAATGCGACGGAAGTCGAGCCTTGGAAGTTCGAGTACGGTCGAGATGATCGCAATGCTGGATTTTCCGAGCAGCAGTGTTGGACCTCTTTCCCTGGCCTGTTCGAGGACATCTCGCGAGGGGCGCGATACTGGAAGGGAAACGGTGGGATCTCGAGGCAAGCTCTGGACTCTGTGAAATTAGTTGCTGGCATGACTCGAGCCATGATATTCGATGGAGATCTGTACGTCGTATCGACGAAGGCAAAGGGCGAGGATCATCGGAGGAAAATCCTAGCGTCGCTCAGTGCCATGCACCGCGCTCTTGCAGCAGCTCCGGATCGGCGGTCCACGCCCAATATCGAATTTATCTTCTCCGTCGAGGACAAGGCGTCAGACGTAACTGGCATTGGTGACCCGATGTGGGTATTCGCACGCCGAGCAAGCGAAGCATCGCTGTTTCTCATGCCTGATTTCGGCTACTGGGCCTGGGACAACATCATCGACGGCAAAAACAACGAGATCGGTGCTTACGAGGATGTTGTGGAAAAAGTCAGAGATCTAGAGTCCGAGATTGACTTCTCGCAAAAGGAAGACAAGCTCGTTTGGCGTGGCAAGCTGAGTTTTGCGCCGAAGTTGCGAAGAGCACTGCTCAATGTTGCGAGGTCGCATGATTGGAGTGCGGTGAAGGAGCTTAATTGGCGTGTAAAGCGCAACTTCTTGACTCTTGAAGATCACTGCAGGTTCCAATACATCGCTCATGTCGAAGGTATGATAAATTCTCTCTGCATGAGTTATATCGAGACACTGATGATCGCAGGTCGCTCCTACTCTGCCTCGCTGAAATACCGCCAAGCCTGCCGCTCCGTAATCATAGCCCACAAGCTCCAATACATCCAACACCACCACTACCTTCTCTCGTCCCACGGCTCGACCCGAAATTACGTCGAAGTCGAGCGAGACTTTCAAGACTTACCAGCCAAGATGGAGCATCTCCTCGCCAACCCCACCGAAGCTGAACGCATCGCCGATAACTCCGTCAAGACGTTTAGGGAGCGATACTTGAC